>PVHX01009052.1:0-79017 GCA_004024805.1 Geosciurus inauris | reverse complement strand
AACTCTGGATTATTTGTGATGGAAGCTGTTGGGGGGTGGGGGGGTGAGGAAAGATGGGGAGGCTTGGAGCTCAGAGCCAGTAGCCGTTCTGGAGAGCTATTCAAGAAATGCCCTCCTGGGAAACCTGAAGGCAGGGTGAGGAGCCTGGGAATTGCTTTCACTGAATGGCCCTCCAGGTGAGGAACGTTGACTCACCTCTCCACTGGCTCCCACAACACACTGGTAACACAAATGCTTTCTCTTTGCAGAGCT
The DNA here is from genome assembly GCA_004024805.1 of Geosciurus inauris. Lineage (NCBI taxonomy): Eukaryota > Metazoa > Chordata > Mammalia > Rodentia > Sciuridae > Geosciurus > Geosciurus inauris. Next base: position 78,765 of record PVHX01009052.1, on the reverse strand, counting down.
GATGAGGTTTGGTGACTGTGGGACTCCGATTAACACTGAGAAGCGTTTTCCGTGTGAATTCTGTGGACGGGCATTTTCACAGGGCTCTGAGTGGGAAAGACATGTGTTGAGACACGGCATGTAAGTGGAGCCATCTCGACAACACCGTTGTCCAAAGTGAGAGGGCAGGAGGGAGGCCGGGTTCGTTTGTTCGTTCTTTCTCTCTATCTCTCTCGCTCTCTCTCTCTTTCTTTATATTATGTTCCCCCAACAAAATGTAGATCCCTCCCTGTCACCTTTCTAGGCCATGGGAGGAGAGGCAATTGTGAGGAAGGGACCAGGTTTCTCCTTCTCTGTTGGTTTATAAAATGGCCAAACCGGGACATGTCAGATGAGAGAAAACCATCATTATGAATGACACGTCCCATGCCAGCCCACAGGCACAAGTATAGTGTTTGCTCCAGCCAGCATCCCTTTAGTTTTCATTAGGGTGACATTCTGTGAGACAGTGTGAATCAGGGCATAGACATCTGGCTTTTGTTCCTGCCTCTGTGACTGGCCACTCCCTGAGTGCCTGGAATATGCCTTTGCCCTGCCTCAAGGTCAAAGCCAGCCTCTGCCTTCCTCCCAGGTAGTTGAGAGCACACCTGTGGGATACTTCTAAGATCCTGAGTCTTAAAGTTGTTCCCTCCCCAAGGTATCTGTAATCTGCCAAACAGAGAAGCTGAGATATGGTCCTTTCCTGAGGGAAAAAACCCTGAAACATCGAGTGTGGCAACTTCAGAGAATTTATCTAGGTTCCCAACACGTACGTGGGTTCCAACTGCGGGTTTTTACTTTGTGTTTATTTTTGCTATTTGTTTCTGGTCCTGTTCAATAAATCTTTTAGTACATTTTTGTCTTAATAAATATAGTCAATCTCAGAGTTTCTGGGTTCACCTGATAAATGTGAGCATTTACCACTTATGACTCCATAAAGGAGATAACAAACTATTATGTTAATCTGGAAACAAAACATGGTATAATCAAAACACAATACAATAGTGGATATTTTTGTAAGTTCAGATCTTTAAGATATGGAAATAATTGACCTATGTGTTACAAATAGCAAGATCTATCACTGGCAATGTAGTCATATATTTATAGCCCTGTTCAAAGGAAAACCCAAAGGCTTTTTAGGATGGTGGAAATAGGGACATGAGTTTTTTTATGTTTAATTAGAAAAAGCATATATACTCATCTGTCTCTGCTATGCATGTTTCCCCCCTCCCCAGGGCATTGAATGACACCAAGCAAGTGAGCAGAGAAGACATCGGCCCAAAAGAGATGGTAGAGGACAGTGTTAAGATGCCCTCCATAGAGGAAAAGGAAGATGATGAGCCAGTTGGAATAGACTTTTCCCTAAAAAATGAAACAGTAGCCATCTGTGTAGTAGCTGCCGACAAATCTCTCCTAGAGGATGCAGAGGCCAAAAACGAATAAGAATTTGGTGAAATTCTTAATCAAACCTTACTTGAACCGTGATGAAAAAGCGGGAGGGCCGGCGTGGACTGAGAAGGGAGGGACAGAAAAAGAAAAGACAGAACAAAGCTGCTTTTTAGGACTGAACAATCTATTTTCAAAGCACTGGTACCTGTGTGAGTGAGTATGTAAATTAAAGTTATTTAAATGGTTGGAATATGTGGCTCCTTTTCCATCACTCCATCTTTTCTTCCGGATCTTCACCACGGAAGTTATCATTCGTGACGGATATAGAAACACCTCCGTGGGCACCGTGTACTCCATGGCGGTCTTGGACAGTGTGTGCAAACAGAAGCTCCGGGACAGTACAAGACTTCTCATAGGGAACAACTTTTTGACGCACACCTTTCGGTGCGTTTTTCTAGTTTTAATACCTTAAGCTTTTTCAAGACCTAACTGCAGCCGCTTTGGGAAAAAAAAAATTAAAAAAAATAAAATAAAATAAAACAACAAAAAACAAAAACAGAAAACAAAAAAAAAAAAAAACTGCTTTGCATAAAACAGTCACCTGTTTCCTAGTACCTCAAACTTAACCAAGGGAATTCTCTGCATTTGTCAGTACTACCTGTCGTCCTTGTGGTTAAATGTAGAGAGAACTGCTGGGCAAGATGGTGGATGGAGAAAAAAAAAAAAAGAGTTTTAAAGAAAGGAACACAAATTGTGCTTAAAATCCCCACGTGGGTTTTATTTCTTAAAATACTGTGATTTTTTTAATTATTTTAGTAAAAAACAAAACAAAAAAAAGAAACAGACTTTAATTATTAGATAACTGTTTGTGAATTGTCATCCTTTATTCCAGGTAAGCTGTTTATTAGTGTTCGACTATAATTTAGAATTTGGTAGATCCATGTGAGCTGATTTTAAAGTGCTCGAGCCGTTTTGTTCGCCACATTAATTTCCTATCAAGTTGAGTGTTACAAACACAGCACAATTCAGTTTTTCATATAAATTGTTTCTTTTTGTGTGTGTGTTGTTATTGTTGTTTTAATTTGGGGGGGCAAGGGAGAGTTAGATTTTTGTGAATAGGAATGTTTTTATTTTAAACATGAAAATAACAAAGAAGTTAACTTTTTCTGTTGTTTTTTTTTTTGGTTTGTTTTTTGTTGTTTTTATTTAACTAAAGAACCAAACTTTCGGCACAGCTATGCAGCTCGTGGGCCAGAGAAGAGGTCCTCTTCACCCTTCTGTTGCTTGTCAAATTAACACATTATCTGTCTCACACCAATAATTTCTGTTAGGATGGGCTGGCTTTTGTGTGTGATTTTTTAAAAAATCTGTGTTTTTGTTTGCTTTGTGTTTTGGGGGGTTTCTCATTTATTTGAGGGGACGGGGGGATGTGCTGGAATCCCATCCCTTTGGCAAGAGTGGACAAGAAATGACATATATCCTACAAGGAGCCTGGAGAACTACTTTTTTTTTTTTTTTTTAATCTAGCTGCCAGCTGCTGTTTCCCCATATTAGCTTCTTCTGGAGGGAGCAGCTTAGACTAAATCTAAGTCTACAATTATAATATGTTCTGATTGTGAACAAAGGGTTTCGTTCCAAAAAGTAGAAAAGAATTTTTCTTGAGGCCTAGGTTGTAGAAGACCATATGTGTGTTAGCTTGGTTGTGTGGAATGCGTGCGTGTGTGTGTGTGTGCACACGTGTGCACGTGTGAGTCTTTTTTTTTGGTTTTCATGGGGTTTTTTTTTGTTTTTGTTTTTGTTTTGTTTTGTTTTTTTAAACTTGGAAGGGTTGGGGGAGGGGGGAGGGGAGAAGGGGGTGGGGGATTGCTGAGATGACGGTGTCCCACACAGCTTCAACTAAAATCCATGGAAAGATGTTGCATTTGTGGAATAAGGTGCTTACTTGAAAAGCATGTTCTTCTTTTATTTTCTTGCTGTTAAAGATTTTTATTTGTAGGACATTTAATTTAATTTTTTTTTTTTTTAGGGATGGGGGCCATCATGTGGAAACCAGAAAATGGGGAAAGTGTGGACTCTCTAGACAAAGATTCATTTTGTGTCTATATTTGTTTTTAATTGGCCTCATTTCAAATGTATTAAACAGTTCCATACCTGGATTGGGTGTTTGTAATGATTACCAAAAAACAAACAAAAAAAATAGAAAAAAAAAGGAAGAAAAAGGAAAAAAAGAAAATAATTGTGACATGCTTTTATCACTACTTTATTTTTCAAATAACATGTAAATATTGTAATCCATTGGATTTTGTTTTGCTAACCTGTTAATAAAAATATGGGACCATTATCCTTTTAACAAGGCTAGAATGTCATTTTTTTTTCTTTTTCAAACATATACCTGATATTTTGTGGCCGCACATTTTGGATGCATTATTATAATTCTGTTGACTGTAATGACATAGAATTTACAACATTTTTTTTGTTGTTGTTGTTTAATTTATACAGAGGACATTTTTTTTCAGAGCTTGAGAGAAGAAAATAAATAGCAGAATGATAACCTATTGACTACAATAATCAGTGTTTCCCAATACTTGGTAAAAGATAGGGAGATTCTGAGTCCTTGAAGCCAAGGGTTTAAAAACAAAAACAAACAAAAATAAAAACCACAAGTAGGTTATTCAAGTTGTTTGCAACATACATTTTGTAATGAAATGTGAGAAATTAATAAAGAATTTTTTTCACATGTGTCTATGTCATCTGTTGTAAATCATTTGTGGATATGAATTCCTTCCTACAGATAGGAAGTGTAGAAATGATACAGTGTTGCCTGTCAAAACTTGTGCACGAGAGGTACTGCAACCTGCTGAATCTACACAAGTGTGAACAGCAAAGGTAAAATTAAGGTGAGGTGTGAGCTAGTATTTCCACATCAGGTATCATTCACAGACTGGGAGAATTTTAAGGAGGGAATGTTTTCCATCAGAATTGTGAATCAGAGTGGTACATGAAGCTTCCAAAGAACAGCCAGTGCTGAAACGTCATCTGGGGACTCTGAGTTTACGAGCATAGTCATTTTCAAGTAACTGCAAGTCACAGCCACTTGGAGGATCCATGTCACAGTGTTGTCACCCTTAACAGGAAAGCCTCAGTCACTATCTGACTGTGCATCCTGCACCAAATTATTACCATTCACTTATTTTTTGAGCTACTGTGTTATAAATCAAAGAAAACATTAGTTATGAAACCAAGAAGAGCAAATTAAAATCAACAGTGTCAGTTGTTGCTCTTGGAGCCACTTAATACCCTGCCTCCACCAGTGTTCTAAGAATGGCTGGTAATTTGTTCAGAGTTTATTCTAAAAACTTGGTTCTCACCCTTCCTCATTCTGTCTCCTTCACTGGGGGAACATTAAGGCACAAGACTATAAAGGTGACAACAAAGTTAGATAAATTAGGGCCCAAAGGGAAAAAGGATTCAGTAGCAAAGATGTTTGCAAATGGAAAAAAAAATGCATACTGTGAGGCCAACATGAGCCACAGGTATGGCTGAGCTTGCCTAGTAGGCAAGGCAAAAAAAAAAAAAAAAAAAGGATCAATCAATTATTACAACTTATTGTCAAATGCTCAAGAGATAGCCTGTTCTAGGACTGCTAGTTGAAAGGTCCTGTTTCCATAAAGGAGAGAAAGTAAGTCAGTTGCTGAGAGTTTGGAGGTGTTCTGCCCGTTGCTCAAATGCCTTATCTAGGAAGCAGCACACCTCCCTTCCGGTCTCATTTTATGACATACACCTGGTCACAGCTCCACCTTCCCACTGGGGGCTGGGAAGTGGGTAGTCTCCTTTACCAATGAGTCCAGGAAGAACATGTGAGCTAGCAACCTCTATCACGCCAAAACCAGAAGTGCTTCTCTGGAGACAGAAAGGCACAGAACGCTGGTCCTATGTACTATGTCAAGACCTTTGAGCAAATCTTGGGTGCTGGCTCCCATATAACAATAAGCAGGGCAATCATACGTGCACACGTCTTGACAAATAGGATGAGGATGGAGATGGAGAGAAGAGACCGCCATAGAAGATGCTGGACCTTGCTGGATGCTTTGGTTCCTCTTGTGACGCTCTAAACTGCACTTCTGTGTCACTGCTGACAACCCTGAGGGATGCCAGGTGTTGATGGTGAATGTGGGTTTTCTGTTCATCTAGGGGAACACTGGATTTAGGGAGGCATGGAAGCAATTGGCCACTGGCACACAGTCTTTAGTTCTAAGCTTAACCACAATTCCTGTGGGATATGTTCTTCCCTTGTGGCCCTCCTTATTTATTCACTATGATGTCACACTCTTATGTCACAGCTCTCAGAGGAGTTAAGCTTAGCATAATACTTGTGTTTTCCTTTGCACCGATGAATCAAATGATGGAGTTTTAAGGATTGGCAAAGCATTGACTTAATTTATTTTTTAACTGTATGTTTAAAATTATTAATGTGATAGTTTTAGAGGAAACATCAAAGTCACTTTAATACCTCCTACATTCTCATCCAGGGATGTTTTCTACCACTTTCATTCCTGGACACCTTTTACATGCCTCTAATCACGGTCACTAGCTTCATAACATGCCCTTTTTTCACTTCTTCTTATAAATATTTTCCATGTTGCTATGGAATCTTCACAAGTAAAAACTACACAGCACTCCATAACACATTGGATGGAAATACATAACTATAATTTATAACTCCAGAATGGTATTGAACATTCAGGTTTTTAAATTTTTTGCAATATTGTAAATAACGATTCAGTCCAATCTTGCCTGTGTATTTCTCACCTACCCTAACTATAGATCATTTCACTAAAATAAATCTTCAGAGGTGCAATTAACTCTCAAAAGGGCATTATCAATTTGCACCAACACCTACCATGAATGGAATAACTTAATCATGATCTTGGATTTACAAGAGAAAGGGAGACTGGGTAGCATGGTCATGACTGAGGGGGTCTAAAGTCAGACAACCTACACTCAGATTCCCACTGACCCACTTAGTGTGTGATCTCAGGCAAGTTACTTAAAGCCCTTTGTACCTTAGTTTCCTTATTTGTGAAAATATTACTATATTCAACCATGCATCTTACTTGCTTTTGTTGGTATTTTTGAATTTATACATATTTCAGCACAAATGATTCATATCTGAGAGGCCAGACTGGGAGATTTGGCTGTCTTTAAAACAATGTAGTTGGGCTGGGGTTGTAGCTCAGTGGTAGAGCGCTTGCCTCGCATGCGTGAGGCCCTGGGTTCGATCCTCAGCACCACATACAAAGCAATAAAATAAAGACATTGTGTCCATCTACAACTAAAAAAATATTTAAAAAAATAAAAAACAAAACAATGTAGTCTTCAAAAGAGTCTGCTTAATCAGAAGGGGAAGATGCCTTACCCAGTTTAATCTGGCCCAGACCTTGAGCTATCATGCCAAAATTGATGGTATGCACCAAAGATAGATTGTCGATGTTGACTTCATTTGGGGTTTACATGAGCAATTTACAAAACAAAGTGATTTAGGAATATGGAGGAGAGAGGGAACTGGCTACCTCAGAGATGGTTAATACATGCAATGGAAAAATTGGACCACTGAACAAAGTCTTAGTGACTGGTGTGGGGCCTATGCTAGGGAGAAAAAGGGTGGGGAAAGGGACATTTCAGACAGAGAAGGAACATTAGAGATGAAACATGTCAATCTGGTATCCTAGGTGTGGCAGGTGGCATTGGGTGGCCTGAGAATACCAAGGAAGGTCAGTCAGGGAGTTCATGAGGGCCTTGAATGCCAACCCAAAGAGCTTCAATATAAAAGCTTGGAGATGCCTTGAGGTGTTATGAACTCAAGGAGGAATTTTAAACAAGGGCTCAACACAAATCAGATTTCAGATTAACAAAGAACGTATTTGTGAGGTTGTTGGTTGCCCTGCCCAATATCAATCATTTCCATATTTCTTATGAACACAGTTGAAGTCTAATTTTAATTGGAATGGTAATGTACCCAGTTTTTCAAAACACATTTCTCAACTTCTCTTGCAGCTAGGAGTACCATGAGTCACAGTTCTGGCCAATGAAATATAAGTGGAGGTCTATTGAAATTCTCTGAGAGATTCTTTTCTTTCCAGTTATAGGTCCTAGCTCTTCCTTCATGTTATTTTCTTCTCCCCTCCACTACCCTCTCCATTTTTTTTTTTTTCCTGGAATTTCTTCTGGAATATGGAGCAGCTGTCTTGCAACCATGAATCAAGAAGAGTGGGGAGGTGATAGACTTTCACACATGCTATTAGGTGGATCAGAAAATTGAAGGCCGGGTCTCTAAGTGCATTGTGGGTATGCTATGGTAGCCTAGATTCACCAGCCCTGAGCTTCTTGTCCTGAGGTGGGGTTGGGAGAGGGAAAGATATTTGTTTAAGCCTCCTTTGGGTTTCCCTTTTATTTGCAATGTAAAGCAATTTGTAACTGCTGCAAAGCTATAGTCAGCTGGAGTCAGGACAAGTTCACTGAGATTGCATTCTTTAGTTAACTGAGCCTCCTGAGTGAAAAGTTCTCACAAGCAAAGGTAAGAAGAAGATTGTGCTATGTATTGGTTGAGCTCGAGCTGGTGATTTCTTGCTGCCCTTGGAAGGAAGACTTCTACCCCAGTAGTCACATTATGTCACAGGAGCGATAGGGCCCACTTATAGTCCAGAAATATAAGGAACTGCATTGTTCTTTCCCACCTCGCTCTCTCTTCTATCAGCCTCAAGTGCAGAAGAGACAGGAAATGAGAGAGAAAGTATTAGTGAGAAGATCCCCCAATCTCATGCCTAAGGTGGTATAGGAAACAGCGCTCTGTCACAGGGGCCACAAGATACCTCCAAGGATCAGCTCATCATCTTCTGAAAATGTCGGTTGCTTCCCTGTAGTTCCTTCCTCCCTCTTTCTGCTTTCTGGTCACCATGAGCTAAACACTTTCCCCTCTGCTGTGGCCCTTCCACCACGATGTTCTTCCTCTCATTGGACTCAGCAATGGAGTCAGCTGACCATGAACTGAACTTCTCAAACCATGAGCCAAAATAAACTTTTCCTGCTGTAAGTTGTTCTTGTCAGGTATTTCAGTCACAGTAATGAAAGCTGACTAGCACACTTGGTACATGGCTCCATCACTCCAATCTCCTCTGCCTTTGACTTGGCATCGCCTTCTCTATGTGTCTGTCTTTCCTCCTTCTCTTCTCTAAAGACACCAGTTATTGAATTTAGGAGCCACCCTAATCCTTAATGATCTCATTCAGGATCTCATCTCAGGATCCTTAATAACATCCGCAAAGACTCTTTCCAAATAAGTTCATATTCATAGATTCCAGGTGGACATATCTCTGGGGTAGGGGAATCACCCTTCAACCCACTCTAATCCTAATAAACATCTGAAGTGACCACTACTATTAGTCCCATTTGACAGGTGAGAATGATAGGCAAAATGTTAAGTCAATGCCAGCAGTCACGCTGGGGGTGGGGGAGCCCTGCAAACAACCAACCTGCACCCTGGTAACTGCCACACCATGTGCTTCCCTTTGTCTTCCTCGTTTTCATCTCCCTAGCGCCATGCACAGAACCTGGCCCTGAATCAGGACTCAGGCAACGTCTGTGGGAGAGATGGATGGATGGATGATGAAACGTTCTCCTTTCCCCCTCCCCCACCCAGCTCAGGCTTTCAGTAGCTGAGACACATTGCTGTCAGATGCAGCTAGCCTTTTTAAATTCAAATATATTCCTGTTGATACCAAGTGTTAGTTCTCATCTGATTTGGCATCGATGTTACATTTTCTTTGGGAGCTTGATATTGCTTTTTTAAATATCTAAGTAAAAATATGCAGCTTGGTAGATGAAAAATGTCTTTGTCTACAATTCTAGGCTCTCTGAGAAAACGATGGAGAATCAAACACCAGCACCCTGCAAAGGTCACCTTGACCCTTGTCCTCCTCTCTTGCCCAGAGGTGGACAGTGAACGGATGGGGAGGTCTCCTGGGTCTAAATATCAGACAGAGCGGTGGCTGCCCTGGCATGAGGGCTGGGCAGAAGCTCGGATCAGCTGGGATGGGTGTGGAAATGCGTGGCCGTGGCGAGTAGAGTGGACGGTGTCAACATTCTCACTTGTAAGAGCAACGAGGCAAGAGTGGGCCAGGAACTTGCGAGAAGCAAGGCTGAGGAAGACTTTTTTTTTTTTAAATAGGAATGATTTGGACATGTTACTTGCCCAGGCAGGAAGGAGCAGTGGCAGCTGCGGGGAGAACTGACAGAACACTTGATGTGTCCCAGGGTACCAGCCCATGGCTCTGGAGGTGGCAGGGAATTAACAGGAAAGGAAATCAGCTGTCCCTGCACATTTGAGGTAGGAGCTCATCAGACAGGACACTGATGAGCCTTGTCTTGGAGGTGGGATCCAAGGTGGGGGACCAGAAGCAGAGAGATTACCAGCCGAACAGAACTGAAAAAAGTTGATCACTACTCTGCTCCCCATACAACAAAACAAGCCCACCCAGAGGGGCTAGGGCTTAGACCTTTTGTTAGGACTTCCTTCCCAACACCCCTCCACAAACACCACAACCACCACCTAAGAAAAGAGACAGAGAGTCCCTCTAGGAGTCTGAAGGGACACTTCCTTTCCCCGCCTACTTAATTATCTGGCTTTTTGCATTAGGGCTGCAGAGCAAACTTGCCTTATTCCTATTCGCAATTTCTCTCTTGAGCTTGCTCCCATTAATGAAACAGCTTAGTTTGATTTAGCTAACTGCATGCATGACTTCCAAACACCACATCACAATGCAGGAGGAATGCAGCTACAGCAGCTTAACCACATTGTTTAAAGAGAGGAGCCCGGCAGCCGCAGTGCCTCTGAAATCCATTTAAGATGTGTGAAAACACAAGATTGAAATTCTGACCTTTTCCCTGAAGCTGAAAGAGCCTATTCCAGAAAGCTGCTTGGGAGGCTGCAGCTCCAGGCCTGGGCCCATCCACAGCTCCCCATGGCTCTACCTCCCGTATAGCCCATTGAGGAAAGAAGTCCTGCCTCTCTGTCCTTCCTTGACAGGGAATCAGCCTAAAGGCAGCTGGGCATTTTGGAAGAGGAAGAACAGTTTAGAGAAGGGTCTCCAAGGCCAGAGGAGGACAGGGCTCATCAAAGGGCAAAGAGCAGAAAAGAGAAAACCCTCCCCTGATGGACTTTCTGATACCAACTGAGATGACAAAGTCCTTTAGCCAGGAGGGAAGGCATCAGGAATCATATTGGCCTGACTCAGTTTCCATCCCATATCATGCCCATAGACTGTAGATAACCCAATCCAACACTGGGTAAGAGTGAGGTGCCTGGACCGGGTTGCCTGAGTTAAATCCTGACTGCTCCACTTACATGTGGAAGCCAGGCAATTAGTTTGGTCCCCTCACCCCTCAGTTTCTCCATCTATGTTATTGGCATAGAAGTTACTGGCCTAAGAGTAGTCATGTATAGTCAGCCCCTGTATCCATGGGTTCTACAGCCAGAGTCAACCAACTATGGATGGGAAATATTTGGGAAAAAAAATTGCATTTCATTGAACTTTTTTCTTGTCATGTTCCCTTAGTAATATAGTACAGTAGCTATTCACATAGGATTTACCTTGTATGAGGTATTATAAGTACCTCAATCATCTAGAGATGATTGAGAGTGTACAAGAGGATGTACATAGATTGTATCAACTACTATGCCATTTTATATAAGACTTGTGCACCCATGGATTTGGGTATCCACGGGGAGTCCTGGAACTAATCTTCAACAGATAGTGAGCACGACTGTATGTTATAGAGATTAAATCAGAAGGCATTTAACACAGGACTTTCCCCATAGTCTATGCTCAGTTGATTCATCTGATCATCCTTCTGCTCATTGTTATTATCTGATTCTTCATTGACTTGAAACCATTGTCTCTCCATCTGTAGAGAAAGGACAACAAGGTCTCCACCCTTGAGGAGGCTTAAGATAAAAATAGATCAGGGAAGCTGATATGCTTGATCTATGGAAGGCACCTGATATGTGGCCACTGGTTTAATACATCATCTACCACATCTACGGATTTTTCACTTGTTGAGCCTTGCAAAAATGTAACGGCCTGGATTTCTTCAATGAAAAGTGAGTGATAGAAGATCAAGATCAATAGATCTTAGAGTGTGGGCTCTGGGGTCAGACAGAGCTAGGCTGGAGTGCCATATCATCTTCTTTGAGATCTTGGATGGGTTACTCAGCCTTTCTGTGACTGGCTTTTTCATCTATTAAAGGAGACTAATAGTATCTACTGTGAAAGTGCCATAGGATAAGGTATTATCCCGGCCAGAGGAGGGTCACAGAGTCTGAAACAAATGTTCCTTGTTGGCTTTTTGTTATATCTCTACATGTATGAGCACACCTGGCCTCTTCTAAGGGTGCTCAGTGAGTGTTAGAAGGTTGACTCGCCAAAAAATGAGGCAGGAGAACGTCAGTGCTGATTTCTGAAACATGTCATGACCCAAGGGGACCTCATGATTTCACTTTGGTGTTCTTGGTTAAGCAGGTGTCACCCAACCCCACAAATTATTATTTTTTTCTTAATGCATTTTCTTCAAATCTTTCCAAAACAGAAGTATTGTTCTACAAAACGCTTTCCTGCAGGGACAGAAATTTCTTGTGCTTTCAAAGTTCTAGCCAGTTATCCTACATCTCACACCTACTGCCAGCCACTGCCAGGAAAGAAACTTCCCCAAAACTTAGGTGATGAGTGGTTGTACTTTGGCCAAAGCAGAAGTGGGAAGATGTCTTGTTTCTATTAATTATCCCAAGTCAGTTATTCTGGCTGGAGACAGAAATAAAGTCACTATTCTGGTTTAAACAAACATTGCAGGATTCTTGCTTATGAATCTCATAAAGAGGCTAGATCTCAATTGGTCTCCACATCAGACTTCAAGAGCCCTTGGAAATAAAGGTTCCAGATCATTCAGTAATTAAAAACAACTGCAATAGCTGGACACAGTGACACATGCCTGTAATCCCAGCAACTCAAGAGGGTGAGGCAGGAGGATTGTAAATTCAAAGCCAGCCTCAGCAACTTAGCAAGGCCCTAAGCCACTTAATGAGACTCTGTCTCAAAATAAGAAAGTAAAAAGGGCTGGGAATGTGGCTCAGTGGTTAAATACCCCTGGGTTCAATTCCTGGTACCAAGAAGAAAAAAAGAACTGCAACAATGATGATTTAAGGTTAATATCAATTGAGCATGTGCTGGGTGTGATGGCGCACACGGATAATCTCAGCTATTTGGGAAACTGAGGCAGGAGGATTACAAGTTCAAAGTCAGCCTGGGCAATTTAGAGAGACTCTTTCTCAAAATAAAAATACAAAATGTTCTGGATGTGTAACTCAGTGGCAGAGTGCCCAGGGGTTCAGCCCCCAGTACTGCAAGAAAAAAAAATCAACTGAGCAGAGACTATGGGAAAGGCTTCACAAATATTAATTTATTCAATTCTCAGAACATGTATATGACTAAAAAAAGAGCTTCCCTCTCCCTAAGACTTATTAACCAAGTACACAGTGTCTAGCCCTATATCTTCAGGCAACCAATATGCATGAGCCTTTGAGGATAGAACATTCTCCTCTCCACAGTCTGCAAGAGGAATCTTTCTGAAATTTATATCGCCTCCTCTAGGAAGTGTTCCTATCCCCAGGTCTGAATGAACCTGCCTCCTAGGTGTTTCTGTAGCCTTCGGGCTGACTGAGATCCTTGCATCGATTACTCAGAACTGAAATCTTCTGTGCACTTGTGTGCCTCCCTCACACCACGGTGAGCAAAGACTGTGTCTCATTGACTACATTCCCAGGGCCTGGCACTGTGCCTGGAACAAAGGAGTCATTGATGTAGTCAGGATGCTTTGTGCTGTGAGTACAGTAATAGAAAATCCCAGCACAGATTCAAACTGTCTCACACAATGAGGGAAGGCACGATTTCAAAAAGTCAGAAAAAGCCCAGCTCTACCACGCAGTAGGATCAGTGGCTCCAGGATGTCATCAGGGGTTTGGATTCTGCCCTTTTGCTCTATCAGCTGCACCCTAACGTTGGTTCCCCTGTGGTCACAGCATGACCCTCAGTGCTACATGCTGTATTGCTTTATTGTGCTCATCTAGGAGAGAAGAGAGATACCACTCTGTCTATGGGACCTTCCTGATAATCTGGATGGGCCGATTATGTTGGCCCCACACAGCCTCAGCTAGGTGACTGCCATCATTGAATTGTCCTGGACAAATGGGGATTTCTATCTGGAATAAGAAAGGGGTGGGGCAAAAATCTAAGTTCAATGAAGGAAGAGGAAAGAGGATGCTCTCTGGGTATTGAGGCAACCAGAGAACCCTTCACATAGGTGCTAAAGAACTGTTCAGTGAAGGAATAATAAAACAAAGCTGGGCTGGGTCCTCCTAGGAATGACTGCCATGGCGAAGTCCATCACAAGTGGGAGGGGTGGAGGATTGTGTGGTGGCTCCCTTGTCACCTGCATATCCCACTTGAGAATCCATCATTGATTTAAGCAGAACAGGGCTATTTCCAATCTAAAGTTTGTCTTCTCATTAGTCCTCTGGCTCAGAAGGAATAATGACAAGGTTCTCTGGCCAAATAAGAGGGTCTCTAGAGCTTTGTAGACAACACCATATCTCCTTGACTCAAACCACTTTCTTGAATCTAGGGTGGTGCTTAACAGACCTGCAGCTCTTGTTTGGGGACCCAATCCCATCAGTGCTCATTATTTTTCAAGAACCAGAAGTATCTGCTTCGAAACAATGGAGCATGGGCAGTACCTCTTCCAAGTCTGTGTCCTCCATCTACCCAGCCTCCTTCTCAGGGAGGTGGCGAGGCAGGTGGAAATGGAGGCCTTCTGGAATGGCACGGCCTGAAACACTAACTCCACTGCTGACTTGGAATGGGCCCAAGAGAACAAGACTTACTCTGTGGATCTTCTTTTCCTTTCCTGCAAAAGTAGGATGTTCATAATTAAGGCACTGCCTTCCCTACCTCAAAGAAGGATTTTTCCCACACTCCTCATGCCCCTTGGAGAGGGAAAACATGGGTTTGGAGACATTAAGCATTTGCAGAGAAGAGAGGGGAAAATGGGATCCACATTAATAATGAACATAAGAAAAGTCTCATGAATACATATTTAAAATAATTTTTTTTAAAAATAGAAATACAAAATATTAATGACATCAAACATACATTAAGACACTGAGTGTGATCCCATGAATTTCTATTTACCTCCCCTTGCTTTGTAAGAACATCTTCAAGATAGCCTTCTCCTTAAGTTTTCAGGAAAATGCTGAAAATTCAGATGGCAGATAAGAGGCAGGATAAGAGGTGCTTGCTGTTTGGCTTGTTGGTTCCTGAATTCAAGTCTCTACCCACATACTCATTGTCTTTCATTGTTTTGTGGGCACTGTTTTCTCCTGTTCCCTGGAGATCCAGACTCAAGACACATCAAAGAATGAATTCCATGCACCATCTGTCTGCACCAGGCTGGCTCCTCCCCTGGGCTCCCAGCCTCAAGGAAACACCATTATTTACCCAGTTACCCACGAGAAACCTGCTTGGCCCCGACTCTTACCTCACACTAACCCCTCACTTCCAGTAGGTCCCCAGTTCTGGATGCCTACTCCATAAGTCCATCAGCCTCTGTTTTCACTCACTCACTCACTCCTGTGCTGCAGCTTCATTGTTGATCAAGGCCACTCCAAACACTTCCTGTTTGGTTTTCTCTGATCTAATCAGACAACACAAGGCAGCCCAGAGGAAGCAAATCTGACTCCATCACTCCCTGTCTCAAAACATCTCACGACCTTCCATCTACATCTCCCCCAAAGGTCTTGCCAATCTAGATGCCAAGTCAAACAAACCTACAACCTGCCCCCACCATTATTCCTCAGATTCTCTCTCTTTTCCTTGCCTTTCCACATATCCTGCTGTGATTGTTTCAAACACTTTCCTCCACCTCCAACCTAGCTAATTCCTCTTTGCCTTTAAATAACTCACATTTAACCACTCTGTGCCTCAGGGTTTCTTCTTCCATAAAATGAGAACAATAACAGTACCTGCCTTGCAGGTGCTGAAAGAAATAAATGAGTCAATCTATGTAAGGCATGAAAAACTGTGCCTACAGTTCAATAGATGTTGGCTATTATCCTTTCCAGGTAACCTTGGCCCGGAACCACACTCTCTCTGGTTCTGAGCTTCTATATGATCCCACACTTTTCTCATCATGACCCTTAACAAACAACTCAAATTGAATCACTAGAATTTGCATTGCTTGAGAGCATACACATGTACCTATCTCTGTAGGGTTAGAAGCATGGAAGGGACATAGTGAATTCCAGTTGAATGAATAAATGTTCAGGCTAAGAAACTCTTTTACCACTACCTGAAAGTCATCTGTGTTAGTCAATTTTTCATTGCTATGAAAAAATACCCGACAAGAATAATTTAAATGAGGAAAAGTGTATTTTTGGCTCACGATTTCAGAGGTTCAGTCCATAGTTGGCTGACTCCACTGCTCTGGGCCTGAGGTGAGGAAAAACATCATGGCAGAAGTGCATGGTGGAGGAAAACGACTCAGCTTATGGTAGCCAAGAAGCAGAGAGTGGCAGGAGTTAGGGGAAAAGATACAATCACCAAGGACACACTCCCATAGATTATTTCCTTCAGCCATGCCCCATCTTAGACAGTCACCACCCAGTACAATAGTCCTTTCAAATTATTAATCCATTAAGTGGTTTAATCCACTGATTAGTTTACAGCTCTCACCATCTAATTATTTCACCTCTGAATATCCCTGCATTGTCTCATATGTGAGCTTTTAGGGGATACTTCATTGTCAAACCACGGCATCATTCCAGATAAACTATGGAAACTCTCTAGAGCTTCTGAAAAAATACCCCCAAGATGTCTGGGCTTCTGCCATGGCTTCCACTATCCAGAGACAACCCCAACAACTCACTGGGTTAGTGGCATGACAGGCAGAGCTAATTTATACTTCATTTAAAAAGGAGGGAGAAGAAATTATGAAGAGGAAAATTACTTAGTCATCACTGTCAATCTTGGCAAATAAACATTGCTATTACATACTCCAGAACTCAAGCAGCAACACATAATTAGGCACAGGTTCAATCAGCAGTGAGATGCAGGTTAGGTAAGAGTGTGAGTGGCTCATTTGCACTGCAGAAGAGGAAGGGATGTTGATTTTCATGCAAACACTGTCTCAAAGATTCTCAATTAAATGAGCACATTAATATTTCTCAGGCTCAACCTAGGCAAAATGCTTTTTCCTGGAAAAAAGAGTAGGGAAGTTGTATAGATATGTTTTCAAGTGATGGTTGCAGATTTATTAGGATTTTATTTGCTTTCTGATTATAAAAGTAATATACAGGCATGGCAAATACCTTAGAAAATATAGAAAACAATCAAGAAGAAAATAAAAATCCATAATAATCTCACAGATACAATCCTATCATCCACTTGATTCACTCTATATCTACATTCGGTAACTCAATAAATGATCCCATTCAGTCCCATGGCTTTAAATGCTGTCTTTATGCTCATGATTCTCAAATTAATATCTCCAGCCCTATCCTCTCCACCAAGCTCCTGACTAGATGTCAAAGAGACAAAGCCTTGTGGGTATTTGATGGCATCAATGAATCTCTTGCTTTCTACCCTTTCCTCCCGAAACTCTTTCTCCTCTGATCTTCTTGATATCTCTAAATGTCACCATTATCTACCCAGTTGTTTGAGCCCAAAACTAGAAGCCATACCCTCAACCTTCATACACCTAAATCCATGAGAATCTTAAATCTATTTCCAAAAGACATCACAGCTTCATGTCTTCCTCTCCACTGCCATCACCCAAGGCAAAAGAGGCCAATCTTTGTTGCTCAGAATATTGTATGACCAGTCCCATCCCCATGTATTTTCTTTCCCTATTCTTTGTACTGCAGTCAGAATGATATCTGGTTATTTTCTTAAGTCTTATCCCAAAAATAGGCTTGCAAAAATGTAAATAACCTAGGGTTTGTGACTGTATATATACATTTATCCAAGTTGATTTGCAGAAATCACCTTCCAATATTGACTGCCCCAACAGTGTCTGAGTGTCTGGATTTTAAGATAGCTTTCCCAGTTGTACCATGCACTTGGCCAAGAGAGAGCTTGGATCTTTTTGTACGTTTGTATTTTTATCTTTCCTACTGACTGAAGCCATAATTACTCCTTTGATCATTTCATATTTACATAGCAGTATGAATTTCCAATCTATGGTGCAAGTGAATAAAAAATGTAACTTTCAAAATGTTTTTCTTTTTTTTCTTCATAATTGAACTCAGTATCTGCTTATAGCCTCTGCATTGTCTAATGGCAGATGACTCGATCTACTTAGTTCTAGATAAACTCAGTTACTTTTCCCTGTCACTTTAAGTTTAAATTCAGTCAATCTGGGATTTTGTCATCCCTTCCTTAGGCTCAGGACCTGAGATTTGTCTATACTGACAGAAGTGGTGGGGCTTGGAATGGCTTTATGGAACCCAGCTTCAGGCAGAAGAGGGGTCCGGGCCTTCAGCTGTCATATATTCTAGCTAGGACCTGAGAATTTGGCTCTATGGGGCCTTTGGTTAATCTCACTTTTTTTTTTGGTACCGGGGATTGAACTCAGGGGCACTCGACCACTGAGCCACATCCCCAGCCCTATTTTGTGTTTTATGTAGAGACAGGGTCTCACTGAGTTGCTTAGCAGCCTCACTGTTGCTGAGGCTGGCTTTGAACTTGCGATTCCCCTGTCTCAGCCTCCCAAAGTGCTGGGATTACAGGCTTGCGCCGCTGTGCCCGGCTTGCTAATCTCATTTTTATCAGCTAATATGTCCTCTGACTCACCACCAAATCCAGGTGTCCATTGGTCCAAGTGGCTCATGTCCTACCCTCTTGCAGTTACAGGAAACTTTCACTCAGGCTGGGGCCATAGAAGACTGGAAGAGCTATTTTGAACTCTCTATGCATCTTACCATTTTCTTTCTACTTCTAATGCACTGTGCTTCTCTTGGGCCACCCTTGGGAAGTTTGAAACTGGTCTCTTCTTCAGGTTTCCCAAATTTCAATGTTCTATTATCTCCTGGCCTGAGATGAAGCTGAGCGAGGAGGAGAGAATTAGAGTAGTGGACATGGAGATAAACTGCTTTCCAGATCCCTCATTATGCTCAGCTGCCGGGACTAAGGACAGCTAGCAGATGGTCTCCAGCTATCAGCTCTTTCTATTTGCACAAAGCCACCATGCCCAAGGCCATACCTTCCCCTGGGTTAGGTAGGGTACAGAGGTCCAGGCGGTTTTTGTCTAGAGCCCTCTGCTGCCCAAGAGTTAGTCAGGCCCACATCACAATTCAACTTCTCCCTCTGCCCTGTCCCGCTTTCTTCCCCTCCCTTAGGCATTAATTGCTATTCAATATTTTGCACCTAAACCTGGTCTAAGAGTGTCACTTACAAAGAACCCGCCCTGCAGTGTTTGAAAAGCTAAACTGTGTTCAGATTCCCTTCTCAGGAATATTCACTGCAACACACAAGCCTCTCCTTGGACCCCTTACCTCAACTCAGCCCTTGGAAACGGCAGGCTCCATATATGCAGCTTTTATCTATCATCATCGATGTCCCCCAATCTTTCGGCATTAAAAAACCATGCTTTTGAAACTCAGAAACTTTTTCTATCCACCTGTTTTCTTTGCCAGGACTTTGAAAAGTTTCTTTTGAAACTCAGATTGAGAATTGATGCCTTTGTTCTCTTTGTTTGGCTGTGGCCCTCCTTCCTTGAGGCAATGAGCTTGAATCAGCCGAGCAGCTGCTGGAAATGCATAGGAACTTCTCTGGATACACAATGTAGAGGTGAGTGTGTAGAGCATGGGAGGTACTTGTGTTTACAGTCTTATCCTAGCTTATTTGCCAAATACCTGACGCCAATAAAAACAGCACTCACCTGAAAGAGACAGAGTAGCATTCAAAAGAATAGGGTTCTGCTCTATCTCAGCGAATATATCATTCAGATGATGAAGGTGCTGAACATTGTAATGCACACCCATAATTCCAGCAACTTGGAGGGCTGAGGCAGGAGGATTCCAAGTTTGAGGCTAGCCTCAGCAACTTAGTGAGACCCTGTCTCAAAATAAACAATTTTAAAAGGATGGAGATGTTGCTCAGTGGTTAAGTGGCCCTGGGTTTAATCCCATGTACCCAAACAAAAAGAAAACAGATGATGAAGGCAATATCAGGAGTCTCAGAAACAGATGTAAGAGTCTCTTCCCTATTGTGTAAACCAGTGTGTACAAAATGTTTGTGGCATTCTGTTACAGTGGTGCCAATGAACCATACTTCATTAGTTCTTTCACTTGCATCATGTGACATGCTTTCATTAATAGACCACAGAAGAGGTGATGTTGTGCCGGTTCTTGGCATAGGCGTTAGACTGAGCAGCTTCTGCTTTTATGCTTTAGGGAGACCTGATCTCCGTGCTAGGCACATGGCAGCACTGCTGGAAGGTCTTCCTAGAAAAGCCTTATGGAGAGAGAGGTTTTAAGATTACATGGAGAGTCGGGTGCAGTGGCGCATGCCTGTAATCCCAGCGGCTCGGGAGGCTGAGACAGGAGGATTGGGAGTTCAAAGCCAGCCTCAGCAATGGTGAGGCGCTAAGCAACTCAGCGAGACCCTGTCTCTAAATAAAATACAAAATAGGGCTGGGGATGTGACTCAGTGGTTGAGTGCCCCTGAATTCAATCCCCCGTACCAAAAACTAAAATAAAATAAAAAGGAGGTTGGAGCTTCCAGACTGCTGGTCTCAGGACAGGCCTTCCCAGTCACGGGATGGATGCCTCTGAGATCCTGGGGCCATGATATTACACAGTCAATCCCCTCACTCCCTCTGTGCTCACTGCAGGTTTACCTAAGAACCCTCTGCCTCTCCCTGAGCCCCCAGCTGCTTCCCAGAAATGTAGTTGACTTAAGAGAAAGAAGGCACTAAAGATTTCAATAATATTTTCTTTTAGGATTTTTAAAAGTATAACTTGTAGTAAGTGACCAGATCTTACAGTTCTATAAATTTTGACAAAATACAGACACCCTTGTAACTCATACCCCTAATAAAATATAAATACCTTCATAACTCCAGAAGGTTCTCTTGTGCTCTTATTAGTCCTGCTACCACCAGAGCAACCATTGAGGGGGTTATCTTCTTTGGGGATTAGTTTAGACCATTCTTGAACTTCACATAAATGGCATCCTTGGTGTCTGGATTCTTTCACTCATCATAATGTTTGTGAAATTTATTTGTGTCACTCCATGAATTGATAGGCATTGCTTTTAATAGCTGACTTGTATCCCATTATATGTATGTATGTACAGTTCTCTGATCAATGGATTTCTAAAGTTATTTCCAGTTTTCGCCTATCAAGAAAATATACAAATACAAAAGTAAGCATTTAAGTGGGTATTCAATATCATTAGTCATCATAGAAATGCAGACTAAAATCCTAATGACATACCACTTAACATCAATTAGCTTAACCAAAATTAAAAAGGCTGAAAAGATGAAATATTGGGGATGCGAAACTGGGATTCTCATAATTGATGGTGGAATTGTAAAACAGTACAATCATTTCAAAAAGCTGTTTAGCAGTTTTTTATAAAGTATAAATATAATCCTACCTAGTGACCCAGACATTCCACTCTCAATTATTTACCCAAGAGGAATTAAAACATAAGCCTCAGATGATTTTATTGTAAATTAAGACTAATTAATTGATTTTCTGGAGTTACACATGTTTTTTATTTTTTTATTTTTATTTTTGGTTAATGTAAGTTCACCTCAGAGAGATCATTGAACTCTTTGGTGTTGATGAAAATCAGATTTTTGAGACTATAGAGCCAAGAAGCAGATATCAGACAGTAATAGTCATAGGAAGACAAGGAAGCCACGTTACGGGGTCATGAGAGCAGCGCCTCACCTCAGCAGCACCATTTGTATGTCATAGAGTTCTGTAAGTAGAAGAAGAAAAGAGAATAATGAAAGCATAGTGGCAAATGGCAACATTTAAAGGCAGCTGAAAGAGTTAAGAGTAGGACAGAGAAAGATTAGTATTAGGGAAATCAGAGAGGATCTAAAAGAGGGGATTTAAGAGTATAAGATGCAGTGAAGAGGTAGATTTTTAAATCCTGGACAGGCTAATGGATTTACCCACAGAAAATTGACAGTTATAGAGAAGTGATGGAAGAAAGATCCAAAGTGCTCTGGGCTGAGGAATGAGAGGAAGAAAGGAAACGGAATCTGAGATCCTGGATGATTCCTCAGAGATGGAGAAGATAGCGAAGGAGAAAGGTTTTCATATGAGAAACTTGTTCATGTTTATAGGTTGAAGGGAAGGAAAATGTGAAGGAGGTAGAGGTTGAAGTCAGAAGTAGGAGTTTGATGGAGAAAGAATTAACAAGAGGGAGAAGACAAAATCTTGAATATGCTAAAAGAAAGAAAATGGAAGGATCTGTTTCAGTTTCCAAGTGTCTGCTATTACAGATATACATGACCACACCTAGCAACACTTTAATTTTAGTATTTGCATTTAAGATAATCAAATAGATGCACACCTGAAATCCCAGTTACTTGAGAGGGTAAGGAGATTTGTTGGTTTGAGGCCAACCTGAGCAATTTAGTGAGATTTTTTCAAAATAAATAAATAAAAAGGGCTGGGAAAGAAAGAAAGAGAGAGAGAGAGAGAGAGAGAGAGAGAGAGAGGGAGAGAGGGAGGGAGGGAGGGAGGGAAAGGAAAAGAAAAGAAAAGAAAGAGAGGGGGTGGGGGAGGAGAGAAGAAAAGGGGAATAATCTTAAGATGAGGTAGAAGCCTTAGCAGAAAAAAAAGCCATCTCTTTTTATTTTCCATATTTTTTATTTGTTCTTTTTGTTATACATGACAGTAGAATGTATTTTGACATATCATACATACATGGAGTATAACTTTCTATTGTGGTTGTACATGATGTGGAGTTACACTTGTTGTGTATTCATATATGAACATAGGAAAGTTATGTCTGATTCATTCTATTGTCTTTCCTATTCCCATCCCACCTCCCTTTCCCCCATTTCCCCCATCCAATCCAGTGATCACCCACCTACCCCGCCACCCCTGGCCTCCCACCCCTGCCTAGTGTGAATCAGCATCTGCAAATCAGAGAGAACATTCGGCCTTTGGTTTTGGGGGATTGGCTTATTTCACTTAGCATAATAACCTCCAGTTCCATCTATTTACCCACAGACACCATAATTTCATTCTTTCTTACAAGCCAAGTATTTTTTGTTTGTTTGTTTGTTTTGGTGATAGGAGAAAAAGAGGGAAGAAGGAGTGGGGACACTCAGCAGACCATTCAGGATGAAGAGAGTTGAGGAAATCCGGTCAAAATTGCCTGTGGATGAGTGTGACCTGGAAGTGGTGGGGCCAGAGGAGAAAAGGGACATATGGAACAGTGCAGGGAGGAGCAGGAGCAGGAGCAGCTCAGACAGTGAAAGCCTTGGCAGGGAGGGTCTAGTGCCCTGTGGCAGGTGGAGGCATGGATTTAAAATAAAGCTAATCCAAGCCGGGCGCAGTGGCTCAAGCCTGTAATCCCAGCACTTAGGGAGGCTGAGACAGGAGAATCGTGAGTTCAAAGCCAGCCTCAGCAATGGTGAGGCACTAAGCAACTCAGTGAGACCCTGTCTCTACATAAAACACAAAATAGGGCTGGGGATGTGGCTCAGTGGTCGAGTGCCCCTGAGTTCAATCCCCAGTACCAAAAAAAAAAAGCTAATCCAGAGCAGAGCTGTGCCCTTTAATTTGAGAGCGATCAATAGTCTAGGAGCAGGAGCAAAGAAAGAAGAACAGTGGATTTACCCAGGGCAAGAGAAGATTGTGTGTGTCTGTGGGTGGGGTTGAGGGAGTTAAATGCAGTTGAAATGTCTGTGGAATTCAGGCTAAGTTAGGAAGGTAGCAAAAAAAGGGAAGGGATTTAATGAGAGAAAAATTTCTATGGATTCAGAAACAATGGGATAAAAGTAAAGAGAGATCTTAGGAGTACCTGAAGAATAGTCTCTCATTTCAAAGACTAGCAAAGGTTAATGTGCCCATTTATACCTCAATCTGACAGAGCTGGGGTTGATGGCTACTTGCTCCTGCTCTCATGGCTTCTGTCTTCTCCTGGGATGGACTCCAAGCTGCCATACTCATCTGTTGGATCATTTTCATTATAAAGCCACAGAGATAATGGAAGATTTGTATGAAATTGTATTTATAAAGAGTAACTTCTCAAGAAAGAATCATTCTTGAGAATTTTCACAAGTCAAAGAGACACATTCTTTTAGCAGAGAGAGATGATTAGTTGAGGTGTTGGTGACATCATGATTACCTATGAGGGTTGGGAGAATGCTCCCTGGATTATCCCCAATCATAGTCATGGTCCTGGTGTGGCTTAGATGCCATGAGCTCTATCACTCCAAGATATGTGGCCTTGGGTAACTAAATTCACTTTCCTGAGTCTATTTCTTCATTGTGGAAAAGACTTTCCTTCCAGGGCAGTTGTGTGGGCAGAGTGAGATCATGGATCTGAAGTAATGCCAGGGTTAGTCACTGATTATTTTGTTGTAGTGCCCAGCTAGTATAGGTTTCTTTGAGATCTTTTTAACAACGTGACTTACCTTAAAGAAAGATCTGGGATAAATTTAACATTTTAAATAAAGTGCCTATGCTCCTATTCAGGTCCATAAGGATAACTGCAAGGTGGTTGAGTCTGTGAAGGATCAAAAGCTTGGCACCCATGTCAGAAGTAACTCCTTGGTCTAAAGTAGCAGTCCTCAAGCTTCCACCAGCCTCAGAATCACTTGGAAAGCTCATTAAAACACAGGTTGGGCTCCACCCCCAGAATTTCTGATTCAGTAGGTTGGGAATGGGGCCCAAGAATTTCCATTTCTGACAGGTTTCTAGCTACAGCTGCTGCTGCTGCTGTTCAAAATGCCACACTTTGAGAAACACTGTCCTGAAAGGACCATAGATCGGGCACAGCAAGCTCCTCCCCACAGTCTTTTCCAAGTAGAGCCAGCACCCACTCCGTTATTTCACAAATGAGCAAGGATTCTTGCTCTTTCTTTCCCAATCAGCACTCAGGAATGAAAGTCACTAGGTCTTTGTGATTGAACTCCAGAGCTGAGCTGGCCAGTTGTCCAGGGCAGAGAGTTTAACCACACGCCTGAATGAATGGGTTTGATCAATAATTAAGTGAGCTGTTTCTAGAATGTGTGATGACGAAGCCGTGGTTAAGCCACAGGGCGAAGGAGGTGGTTGGAACTACTTTGCTTGTTCATGCTGTGTTCCAAAGGGTTTCAGGGAGTAAGAAACTGAGCCAAGTAAGAGCAAATATAATTGTTAAATAGGGAAATCAGCACCAATTCATCTAGCTTCTAAACTCTGTGTTAGTCAGCTTTGTGTCACTGTGACCAAAATGCCTGACAAGAATATCTTAGAGGAAGAAAAGTTTATTTTGGCTCACAACTTCAGAGGTTCAGTTCATGGTCGGCCAGCTTCATTGCTCTGGGCCCAAGATGAGGCAGAATATGGCGGAAGGACAACAGTGGGCAGTGGGGGAAAGCTGCTCAGGTCATGGTAGCCAGGAAGCAGAAAGAGAGAGAAGGAGAAAGGGCCTTGGGGAAGATGCCCTTCCTGGGCACCTCCTCCAGGCACACCTACCTGCCTACAGTTACTGCCCAGTTAGTTCATTCAAACTAGGATGGACTGATTAGGTTATAGCTTTCATAATCTGGTCATTTAACCTCCGAATATTCCTGCATTAACATAGGAGCTTTAGGGGGACACCTCATATCCAAACCGTAGCAACCTCCTTCTCATGCCTGGGAATTACCATATTTGTGAAGTTGAGTCCAACGCACACAAAAGCAACCAAGAATGCCAGGCACTTGCCTTTTGTGCATTTAGGGACTTGATGGAGATTCTGTCCATCAGTGTTCAAACTCAAGAACACACCAGCAGTTAAAAAAATCAAAAAGCAGAGATTAGGTGGAGCAACTCCATTGATTTTCTGGAAGCTTCTGGGGCTATAGTCCAAGGAACAGGACAAGACATGTTGATGGCTTTAGGTGTGTAAGCTGTGGTATCCAATGCCAGAGAAGGCTGCACTGATGCCTTTTCCAGGCCACTGCAGGGCCTGGAGTAGTAATGGCATTCCTGGCATCCAAGTCTCAAAGCCTAGTGCCAGAGGATCTCTTTTGTTCTATTTTGTTGCTGTTAACTTTTGCTTACAGGTAAGAACCCTGCTCAGTTCAGAATCAGTCCAAAATAAACTCTGAAATCCAAAAGCCTAATTTTTAATCCTGTTTCTTTTTTGTGTGTGTCATTTTAAGCATATCTCAGCCTATCCGAGTCTTAATTCCTTAAGCAGTAAACAGGGAAGAGGAATTTCTATGCAAAGTTAACGGGGAATACAATGAGATGAATATATGGAAAACATAAACCATATTGCACAAAAAAGTGGGAGTTACTATTTTTATACAGATGTAGACTAACACGTGTGGCCTCTCTATAATTGAGGTTTTATTTTGGCCCTTCCTCAAAATTAGTGAGCCTTCTTTCTGTGCTCATCAGTAGCTCAAAGTGTTCCTACTTAGGGCATTTTCATAGTACATTTTAAGCAGTTGCTTAGTGATCTGTCTCTCCTATTAGATTGTGAGTTCCTCAAGCATAGAGTCTGGTTTAGGGTTTATTTCCCCTCCAGTGTCTATTGGTGCAGATAGGTCCACAGCGACTGTCAACTGGTTGAAAACAAATGAAAGAATTTTCTGGGGCCTGCATCAGCATTCCGGAAAGTTCCCAGTTTGGATGTCACTCTCACTTTCTTCCTTTGCAACATTTTAAAGCTCTGCAGCAACACAATCCAATGGACAAGAGAGCGTTCTGATGGAAAATGCTCCTGGTGAGGGTCCTGGTGTCCTACAGGTGCAAGCAAGGGACACAGTGGTGGAATTGCATCTTAATTGATGGCATGAAAAACATCTTCCCGGTGCTATGTGGGTTGTAAGTGCCATCTGTCTTGCCACAGAGGATTAAAGGGAAGGACACCTTTGTCGGGATCCTGGGGACAATGTAGGCATCAAGATGAGCTTGTCGGTGCTCCACCTGGCTAATTGCAGGCAAGGGAATCTGCCTTGGGTTTCCAGTTTGAAAGCGAGTGGATGATGCCTGGCAGGTCTCTCATTCCCACATGTTTGGTTGCCTGTGTTGAAGGGAATTCTAGAGAGAATGAGAATTAAACATTTTTTGGCCTCTCCTGGAAGATTCTATGTCAATATACTCCACTGTTTGATGTCAATGGAGTATACGAGAAAATAAAAGGCGCTGCTTCATTCTGGCCCCATATTCTCTTACAGGTCCTCTTTCACCTGTTTATTCACTTCACGTGACCAACTTCCTCTGCCGCGTTGTCGTGGGGACAGAAAGGAAGACCTGGCATTGTTTCTAAAGTCTGGAAATATACCGTCCTGTGTGGGAGGTGGGGAGAGAAAGTCAGACCTATAAACAAAATACAATAAAATATGATGAATAGGAAAATAAAAGTGCATACAAAGAGTTGTGAGGGAAGGGAGGAGAAGAGAGAGAACAAGAAGAGGGAAAGAAGAGGCCCTTGGTCTTTCTGGGGTCCTACAGTCCCTGGCTCTTGCATTTTCTGTGCCTCCCTGCATTGTTAAGTTGCAGGGTCTCCTTCCCTTCCCCATCACAGTCTTTCTTCATTGTCCAGAGGAAAGTCACATGCTCATGGCCAACAGTGTCACCCTATCCTTCTGACCTCAGTGACAGGTACAAAAGACAGGGCATAATAAAAAATGGTCAAAGAAGGTCTCTCTATAAGACTAGGTATTAGGGTACTAAGAAAGAGAAGGTTGCTGAAACTGTGGACTGTGCCCATAAATATTGGACTGCTGGAAGCTTTTGGTACTGGGATTGGCCAGATTTTGTTGGGGTCACTCTCAATATTAATAACTACTCCCCAGTGCATGCCTTGTTCATACTGCCAGTCCACTAAGGGTCACCTGAGAGCCCTAAAGCTCCCTACTTGGGACCAAAGCTGATCAAGCAAATACTGGTGCAAATGTGGCTGGTCATTGTGGTAGAGGGAAAAAAGATGACTGTCAATTAAATGTTCTGGCTCAGAAGTGACACATGTCACCTCTACTTATAATCCCTTGACCAGAGCTAGTCATATAACCCTACCCCATCATGAGGGCTGGAAGTCACAAGTCTTCTGTGTTCCCAGATGGGGAATAATCAGAACTATTTGGAGGAGAGCAAAACCAATACATAGGAGTACATGGGTGCTTATACATAAACATGTATATGTTCACTGTATATAGATGTTTATGTATATTTGTGTATGAGAGAGACAGAGGTGGAGAGAGAGACAGAGAAAAGTCCCATGTGGCATCATAAGCTAAACGATCTCTGGAACTTTCAGTGACTTTGGTCAAGACATTCCTTTTTAATACCTTTCTGTCTAAGCCTGTTTGCTTTTGGATTCAAGCATGTAAATGCAATGAGTCAGGAGCCATGCAAGATGGTTCAGACACAGCAGCATTTGAGCTGAGGTCAGTAAAGGAGGCCTTGGTACTCTAGAGAGAATGGCACCTTCCATGTTACAAGAACAAGGCATGCTTGATATTATTGCATTTTGATCACATAGTCCAGGTGATCCTTAAAATGCAAAAGTTTGAGAACCTCTGCTTCACACTGTATCCAACTAGTCACATCTCAAGGGCTTCCTGGCTTTCCTCCTTCATCAAAGTATATACTCTCAAAGCATCATACCTGCGACCCATTACACTGACCCACGGAAGTGAAAGCCCTGTATCTTGGACTTTCAGTGGTTGTAAATTTCTTGCAAATAAATAAATAAATAAAATGAAACTAATAATGTATCTAATTATCTTTCCTAAAATATGAGAATTTCTTTTCTGAGACAAATACTTGCTCCTGTGTCTGGGATGAGGTTTCTCCCTGATCAAGCATATGAAGAGTCAGTGACTAATCAATATGCAACACCAAAGCAACTGCCTGGGTGCCTTGGGGGTGGGGGACATTACATACAGCATGAACGTTAAGATGTCACGTACCTTCATTTACACCATGTATGACCCTCACGTCTCACACTGCAGGAAGTGAGTGAAATCAGGGAAGGCTAGCAGTGCCCATCTTCAATAACAGTAATTTAAAAATCATCAATATCTTCTGCTTATTTTGTAGCTTCTCTGTGTCTGGCACTGTGCTGGGGACCCTGAATGTTTTCACAACAGCATAAAACGGTCACTCCCATTTTATAGATGAAGAGACTGAGGCCGAGAGAGTTCAAATAAGTTGCCTGTATACTATAAGTTGTATAAGAGTTCAAATAAGTTGCCTTTTATACTGTATTCATCTCTCTGCCTCTTCAGTTCCCTGTCTAGCTCCAAAATCCACTTCTCAGTATACACTTCTGGAGGAGGGAGTTTCTGGCCCTCTCAGCATCTTCAGTGGGAGAGGAACCTCTGGCATGGAAGTTGTGGAGGAGGAGAGAATGCCTTCAGGATGTCATGGGGCAAGGCTGCAGAAACTGGAAGTGTTTACTGCCAGGAGAGAAGAGGAAGAGGGCATGGTTGTTCTCTCCCAAGGACGTGAGTGTCAAGCAAAGACAATGGGTAGAAATATCAATAAGAATCTTCTAGCAGCCGAGGTCAATCAAATAGGCCAAATAGAGCAGAGGCCACTCAGGGTGTCCAGACATACCCTGGAAGGAGGCAGGCCATGGGGAAGTAGACACACATACTCTGAAGTCAGACGGACTAGGGTGGAGCCAGCTCTGCCTCCAGCAAGCTCTGTGACATTGACAGCTTACTCAGACTGCCTCTCTTTCCTCACTGTGAATGGAGCCTAATGACACCGATTCTGCAGGCTTGTTATGAGAAGGAAAGGAGAGGTACAGAACTGCCACGATTGTGGCAATGGAAATAATGAAACTAGAACCATTGTCTCAGCTTGGACATCTCCCTCAGCTCAGCAGCGTTGGATTCCAGAACCAAATGGCAGGGATTGAGTGTGCTGAACTGTACGACCTGTGGGTCCCACTGGGGAAAAGCTGTTTGGAAAGCACAACTTTCCAAAATGTGGGCATTTCCCTGGTAATCCCAGGACATCACTTTTTTCTTCTTTTCCTTTCTATTCATTTGTGTGTGTGTCCGGGGTGCTGGGGCTGGAACCCAGGACCTCACTGAACTATGCAGGCAGGCACCCTCCCACCAAGCCCCAGCCCCAGCCCCAGCCCTAGCCCCAGGACTACACTTTTGAGAGCAGTGTCGAGGACAGATAGGTGGTGGTAGTCTTGTGACAGGAATTGTGTTCTCTGAGCGTTGGTGGAGGGGGCGGGAACTTCCCCATAGTGTGTGTACTTCATCTCCAATAAGGAATAAGTTACTCTCTTTGACTTAACCGCAGCAAGATTGTTATCTACCCTCTATCTCTGCAAAATGCTCACCACCGAGTTTACAGTTGATTGATTGTTCCTTCCACATCCTATAATTGCTTCATTAGAGGCTTCAGATGGTTCATTGTGTTGGCAACTTCCTGTAAAAACTGTCTGCACGATCAGGGCCAGACACATGCCATTTGAGGCATCAGGGATGGAAGTGTGTGTGTGCGTGCATGTGTGTGTGTGTGTTTTCAAAAGGCAGAATATTATGCACCATTTAGTCTCATGGCTGGCAGAGAGGGGCTGTGTGCAGGCAAATAGGAACTGTCCCCAGTGATCTCAACAGCTCCGGGGGTCAGGCACCATCCATGTATTAATGACTCCCTGATTTCTAGCTCCAGCTCAGCTCTGAACTTTAGACTGAGAAGTCAACTACCACCAGACAGCATCCCCTCTTGGATCATATCACCAGATTCTCCAGCTCAGCACCCACTATTCTGAACTTGGGATTCCCACTGTCCTCACTCCTTACACCCATGTCTTCTCTTCTTCCTGTCTCAGTAAATGGTACCACTGTCCATGCAGCTGTATAGACACATCTCTGCTCACCATCTGTGTGTTCTCCTTCATGCCTGATACTCAGCTACCAAGCCCTACAAACTCCTCTTTCTCCTATTTAACCTCTGCTGGTCCAGTCCCTTGTCTCTAGGATCACTTTCTTGGTCTAAGCAAGTTTTCTCTGTTTTCCATGAACCGTGGAGACAACTTCTTCCATCCAAGCTCTTCCCAGGTCATAGGAACCATCTTTTTAAAACAAGTTTGAGAATGTCACTTCTGCCTGAAAACCCTTCTAAAACCTCCCAACGTCCACAGCAAGAAGTCATCAAGACTTTATAAGACTAAATTATACTTCTTCTTTAGTTCCTTCTGTTTCTTCTAAAACTGCCCTTATTTCTCATAACACACTTTATACCCTGACATCAAGGGTCCTGTCTTTCTTATTTACCACTGTGTACCTCCATGATTAGCAGGCTGATGGCCACAGAGAAGGAGCTTGGGAACTGTCTACTGACCTGTGGCCATGAAAGAACAGTACGAGGTGTCTTGGTCAGCTAGCTTTTCACCTTCCATTCTAAATGACCTCAGGGACAGAGACTGAAACAGTTCAAATATCTAACTGGCAGAAATTATAGCACATCAGCCTACACCAAGGATGGGACACACAGCTTTTCACAAATGCACCTTTCCAGACTCAGGTGTGCCAACCCTCTGATCTTCCCGCAGGTCCATTACCACTCTGTGCTGCAGGTGACGAAGACATCTACTCCATCCCCAAACACCCAGTGCTCACCCATGTCACAGTTACTTTTGTACATGCTCCACCTTGTCTTCTCCTTCTTTCTCCACCTGGGGAAATTCTGTTTTTCAGCTAAAGTCAGCCCAGTGATCACTTCTCTGGCTTCCCCAGGTAAGCACCGTGGCTCCTCCATTGTGTTAGCCAGTCCAGGCTGCTATAATAAAATGGCCTTTATTTCAGTTAACTCTCACAAATATCCTAAGAGAACAAATAGTCTTGTTCCTACTCTCCACTTTGAGAAATAAGGAACAGTCTCAAAGTGGAGAGTCCCTTTGTCCAAAGTCACATGACCACCTAGTGGCAGCCCCGCCCAAACCTAAAATCAGGGACTCCGGGTCTCAAAGCCCCACTCTCATATTGCCTAGACCAGGAGTTGGTGAATATTTTCTATAAAGAGCCAAATTGTAAATCTTTTGATCTTTTCAGGCCATGTGTTCTTGATCATAACTATTCACCTCCATCACTGTAGCACAAAAGGAGCCATAGAAAATATATAAATGAACAAGCATGACTTTGCCCCCAATAAAACTTTATTTATGGCCCCTGAAATTTGAATTTCACATAGTTTTCATGTGTCACAAAATAATCTTCTTTGGATTTTTTTCCCCCAACAATTTAAAAATGTAAAAACCAGTCTGAGCTCATAGGTGGTATAAAAATATGCAGCTTGCTGATCCCTGGCCTCAACAACTGTAATGAACTTAGAAGAGTGAACATTGTTTTCAACATGGTTCTGTTTTCTAGTTTCTTCTGACCTTCACAAGCAGAGACCTGCAGCCTGCATCATGGATCTTCAACAGCCACTTAACATTCTCCACCTCAGGGGCTCTGAGTTCATTCCTGCTTTGTCCCCTCCAATTGCTCCGAGCTTTTCCCTTACCTCCTTCAGGTCCTGACTTACACTCCCCAAGACTGACCCTGGCTGCCCTCTCTAATGCTAGAGCAGCCTCTTCTGTCACTCATACTCTTGGCTGATTGGGTCTCCTTAGCACGAATCACTGTCCAATCAAGCACATATTTTCTCCGCCCCCATTAGAACGTTAGAATCTAGAAGACTTCATAGCACCTTGTAAAAGCTAAATAAATATTTGATTAATGAATCCATTCTCTCACCTAAGTCATTTACAAGCACCTAACATGGAGTCGATTCTCAACATGAGAAGCTCTAGATGAATAGCTAGGTGAGGTTTGCATGGAGTTTCTCCTGAGATCTTGCTATGTTGGGTTTATAGAAAATCTTCCCCGTTTTCCATGGAGTTTGTACAGGGCAGAAAGAGGCTCTTGCCTTTTCTCTCAGGGCTCCCTGTTAAGCATGGATCTATGCTGAGATTTCTTTGAGGTGTGAACTCCTGACCCCACTCCGTCTGGAATGCTGAGCCAGAGCCTCTTGGGGAGGAGGCAGGAATACGCAGGGCACCAGGGATCAGCCTCAGACAGGAGCAGCAGATGGAGCCAGGGACAGCTTGGAGAGGGAGGCCTGGAATTCTGGCAGAAAAGGGGAAAGGTATGTGCCAGGGCTCCTGGGCGAGCTGGCAGAGGAGGCCCCAGCTTCTTGTTCTGTTAATTGAGGTAATTTTTGCTGCCACCTTTTGGATAGAAACAAAATTCTCCTTCCTCCAGCCACGGATCATCTCTCTGCCTCCTGCCACATTCCATTGTACAGAGATAGAGCTCTAAATATAGCTACATTTATTTAGCTATTCCTTAAAACTTTTGTCACTTAAAAAATAATTATAGGATTTCTCTGACAGACCGCAATACATGGAGTGCACCAAATTACAGGTATATTTGGAGACCCAGCTGGGATCACCAAATAAAATTGACAGCAGTGGCCTAATTCCAGAATAATCCATGTGGCACTGGAGAGACTTTGTTCCTCAGCCCCTCTTTTTAATCTGCACATTGAGCCAAGATCAGTGGAACCAAGGGAAACTAGAGAAAGAAGCTCTAGGTCAAGGAATGAACCCCCGGGGAAGTTCAGCCTTCCTCTGCTTTGCAGAATTGGGCAACCCCCATGCCCCAAGAAGGCCAGATTAACTCTTCCAAGTGTGGAGAATTCTCCTGTCCTCCTGCCTAGCCAAGAACCTGGCCAGACAAGCTCTAGAAGAGAAGGATTTCATTTTAAAATTTTAATTTTAAAAAAATTAAAAAATTAGCCAGGCGTGGTGGCGTACGCCTGTAATCCCAGCACTTAGGGAGGCTGAGACAGGAGAATCGCAAGTTCAAAGCCAGCCTCAGCAACAGCGAGGTGCTAAGCAACTCAGTGAGACCTTGTCTCTACTTAAAACACAAAATAGGGCTGGGGATGTGGCTCAGTGGTCGAGTGCTCCTGAGTTCAATCTCCAGTACCAAAAAAAAAAAAAAAAAAAAATTAAAAAATTTTAAAAACTAATCTTGTTTTCTGTGATTGTAAACTGCAGAAAATGTTGGCTCCCAGTGGGAAAAAATAATAATAATAATGCCAGGAAGAAAAGAACAGGTCCCTTTGGGAAATGAAGACCCCACTCAGCAACAGCTGAGGTGGGCAGACGGCCACAGAGAGTAATTCTGTTATGAATTCATTCCATAAACAGGGCTGAGATTCTGCTTTCATGGAGACCCTAGGGACATAAGTAAATTAGAGTGGTAAGGGAGATCCATCCAGCCTAGAACCTTTGGCAGATGGCACAGAAGAAGGTTCCAGAAGGGGGCGGAAGTACTGCTTGTGAAAGCTGCAGAGGGGAGAGGAGAGAGGCAGGGACCTGGCAAGGAGGATGGCGCCGCCCTGCTGGTGACCATCCATGTCTGTGGATTCCTTCTCACTTCCCCTCAGACAGTTCATCATGGCTTTGGGGTAAGGTAAAGGACTCCCTAACAAGTGCTGTTCCCCTGGAGTCTGGGTGGTGCCTAGAGACTCTTTTCAAAGTTAACCAAGCAGAAGTTAACCTGAGCACAGCTGGTGGTTAACCTGGCACACCTGCAGAAGTTAACCTGGGTACACCTGTAGCTTTAATCCATCCTGTCAATTTGGAAGTGATCTTCATTTTTCTGTTCCCAGCTCCATGTTACCAACTCAAGCAGTTAAGTCATTTGTCACAGGCCTCAGAGCAAGATTAGGGCCAAGTCTTGAGAGAAGCCAACTCTCTTGGCTCACAGTCTGGGGCTTATTTTATTTTATTTTTTGGTACCAGAGATTGAACCCAGAAGTGCTCAACCACTGAGCCATATCCCCATCCCTTTTTATTTTATATTTAGAGATAGGGTCTTGCTAAGTTATTTAGGGCCTTGTTGAGTAGCTGAGGCTGTCTTTGAATTCATGATCCCCCTGCCTCAGCCTTCTGAGCTGCTAGGATTACAGGTGTCCGTCACCATGACTAGGCATTACTACTATTTTTAAAGCAGTCCCCAGGCCAGCAGGAAGAGCACCAGCTTCTGAGCTAGATGCCTTTGGATTTGAATCCAGGCCCTACATTAATACTGACGTTTGAGTAAATATAGCAAAGCCATTTCCTCATCTATAAAATGGGCCTCCTGCCCTGTGCAGTTATAAGCATCAAATGACCCAGCTCTGTAAATATTAAAGGGAAGAATGAAATTGGCATGTTGTCATTGTCTTCTGTAGCTCAGCTCCCAAAGTGGCCCAATCTTCCAACTTCAGCCCTCACCGGAACAGCAGAAGATGAGAATACAGCATAGGAACAGCAGCCTGGTGACAGAGCAGCTAGAAGGCAGATGGCACCTCCCTGTTGAGCATCCTTCTCTTTGTCCCCTTCCCTGTCCCTCTGCCTGGGTAGAGTGAGCTTCAGATCTGTCCCCTTCACACAGTAGAGAGGAGGCTATGCAAAAGCCTGGAGACAGATCTCGAGCAAGTGACTAGGTCCTTCTAGCTAGTATGAAGGTCCCAATGGGTGGCCCATCTCCCAAGAACCCAGAGGTTACCTTGTAGTCGGGAAGGTGTTACAGCTACTTGAAGGGCCTCAGACTGGGATGGCTGATAGTTAGCAGCTGGCCTCAGCCCTTGACCACTGCTTCAGCAATCTGTGACTATAACCACCAGCCCCACTGGGGTGGGCTGCAGAAATCTCAGGACCTTACATGGCCACCAGTTCTTCTACTACATGAGGGGGCAGAAGGCCAACTTGCGCTGCCCCTGCAGACAGTCTTGCTAACCAGTGATCCCCTCTGAGTGAAGCCTCCTGCACTAAGACCCAAAAATCATAGCCACTGAGCATCTGCCATGTCAGTGACCTCCCCATGCATGCTGACATTAGTTCTCTCTTAGCTGCTGAATAAAAAGCTAACACTCTTGTTTTATGAATGAGGAAATGAGAGTGCAGAAAGGTTGTGAAATTTGCCCAAGGTCATGCAGCTAACCACAACATTACTAGTAACAACAATGGGTGTTTTCAATTGTCACCTTCTCACCAGCACCTACAATAACCCTCAGGGGTCATTTCTCTCCCTGCCTCAGATGAGAAGGTGAGAACAGAGAGTTGATTTGTCCCCATGACACAGAAAGCCAGGGGTAGATCTGGAGTCAAGCCCATATCCTACTTCTGTGGCCTTCCACTCACAAGGGCTACAGCTGGATGAAGACCACCAGCTCCTCATGCCAAGCCTGGTATTCATGGCACAACCCCAATCATTCAGAATCATCACTACGAGATCAAGGAAGGAGCTTTTTTTTTTTTTTCTTAAATATATTTTAGTTATACATGGACACAGTGTCTTTATTTTGTTTATTTATTTTTATGTGGTGCTGAGGATTGAACCCAGTGCCTCACACGTGAGAGGCAAGCACTCTGCCACTGAGCCACAACCTCAGCCCCACGGAAGGAGCTTTTTCAAAGTGTAGATTTTCAGGCTGCAGGATCTGGTTCAGCAGATCTGGGAAGGGCTTGCCTGGCTGTGTCAGTCACGTGCTTCCCAGGTGCTTCCTGTGCCCGGCCCGGCTTGAGAAGCACAAGATCTATTTGCTGTCTCCCTGATTGCCAAGGTCTCCAACAGCCCAGCCAGCCTTGTGGATTTCTGTCATCTCTCCCCCACTTCTGTCCTTACCGCAGCTGGTGCTGTCCTTGCCTCCATCACCCACGTCTCTTCCTTGTAATCCAGGGGACACCTTTAGATGCTCACTTTGACTGGCCTCTTAGTGGTCACCAGCACCCTTGATCACTCCTTTGAGAAATTTTCTCCATAACCTCTATTTTCTCCCAGTTTTCTTCCTATCACTCTGGCCTCTTTCTTCGATTAAGTTCCCTAATTGAACTAATTAGAACAACAGAAAAAGTTATCTAACTGACTTCTCTGCCTCATCCTATCCTTTTGATCTTGCTGCTCTGAGGTCTTTGGGTCCAGCTATCTTCTTTTGCCATGGTTCTTGTCTTGAGTGACCTCATCCACTTCAGGGATTCCATTGCTCTCTCTGTTTTGATGGTGTGCATCACCTGCCCAGAGTTCCCTGGGCCACTGGGGGAGGGAGACCCAGATGTCTCTTGATCATGTCCACCTCCAAAGCAACCTGCCCACAATTTTCACCTTCTCCACCTAGGGTCTAGTCTCTGTGAGGGATCTTTTGGGGGGTCACTGAAGATAGAACCCAGGTGGTATACAGGGAGGGTACATCCCTAACTCCTCCTGTGTTTGGTTATTACCAAATCCAAGAAATTCTAGCTTCTCAATCCCCCCAGAAGCACCTCAGTTCCCCCATGCATATGGCCACTGTCCCAATTCTTCAATGTCCAGCTGGATTCCTGCCAAGTCTTCCCACCAGACTCTTATTCATCCAATCCTCTTTCCTCCCAGGAGCCAATCAATCAGATCATGCCACATGACCACTGACTACCATAAAGGATCTCCTATTTGCTTTCAGGGTTAAATTGAAACCTTTGATCTTTTGCTCAAAGCACTTCCTGAGGAGCCAGACTTTCCTTTCCAGCCCTATCTTCTGCTTTTCCCCATCAAATAGCCCTACCTAGTCTCTAGGTACTTGGACCTGTGCAAGGTTCTGAGAAAGCTTCAGGGAGTTTTGCTATTTTTGCAGTGCTGATTCCTCTGGCCAGAAGACCTTTTGCTGACTTCTGCAGGCAACACTTTCTCCTCTCCAGTGTTCATTCTTCAAGTCACCCTGAGGAGCCACCTCCTCCAGAGGCCTTCTCTGATCATGGGGTTTGGGTAGATGTCCTACCCACACATCCCAGGAGCCTGTGCTCACACTTTCCCAGATTTCACCCACATCCAAATCCAATCCTGAACCATCACTGCCCAGTCTGCCTCTCCCACTAGATCACCTGCCACTTTCTGTCTTGTTCTCTTCCTCTCCCCAAGCCCTGGATGGCACCAGTGAAACTTAATAAATGTCTGTAGACTAGATAATGAAAAAACAGCATATATTTATTGGGAACTTAGACTGCCACACACCATATTCATTATAAAACTTTGCCTCATTTAACCCATACAGCAAACCCATATGGAAACTAATACTTATTCCCATTTACAGATGAGGAAACTGAGGCAGAGAGATATTAAATAATTTGCCCAAACTCAAATATTTATTGAGCAACACAGAGGGGACCACAGCCAATTGCCCAATCAAATTAGTGAATGAA
This sequence comes from Geosciurus inauris, assembly GCA_004024805.1. Taxonomy (NCBI): domain Eukaryota; kingdom Metazoa; phylum Chordata; class Mammalia; order Rodentia; family Sciuridae; genus Geosciurus; species Geosciurus inauris. The sequence continues at coordinate 40,843 of PVHX01009052.1, read as the reverse complement.
AGAAGAAACAGACATTGTGATTTTGACCCACAGTGTCTAGACACCTCTGTTCTGAATTTAAATAGGACCACATTTCAGTAGTAATATTTAATTGTGTCACCCAGAGTAAAAGTCACTGGGAAATAAATTGTGAATCCACCATGGGAAAGAGAAGACCTTTAGCTCTTTTACCAATCGTGCTACAACTCTGAGAGACTAAAGTAACTATTCCTAGGAAATTCCTAAGAAAAGCAAAATGAGATTTTCCTCTTTAGTCTCCTTATCCCCCACCCGTCCCTCCCTTATTATCCTCACACCCTCCACCCACAATTCCCAGTGCCTCCTTGCTTTCCTGGCAGCCAAAGGGAGGTGAGCAGAGAACCACAAACTCCATCTCTCCCTTCCATCACCCCCAATTCCCAGCTATACCAGGAACGCACAAGGGCAGGAAAACGGCTTGAAATCTGTATGCGGGAGAGGCTGAGAAGGTTGAAGAGAGCAATTTTTGTTTCACATCATTCCTTTGTATAATGTTGTATCCTTCTGACAAGTCTGCATAATACAGCTTAACTTCACCAACTGCTGCCTTAAGAGAAAACAGTGAAGACCTATCTTTAATGTCAAATGAACAATGTGCGTCCTTCCAGAGGAGGAAAATGACTTGCTTTGAAAGAGTTGGAGAAGAAAAGTGCAAAATGTTCCAAGCTTAACGTGAGGGGGGACGAAAGTTAGCAGCTGCGTGTTGGCGTGTGGGCTCCCGGCTGCAAGATGGGGTGGCCGCTGCCAGCCTCATCTGTCTGTGGGACCAGTCAGTGTGTTGAACAAGAAGCCTGTGAGCTTGGGTGAGGATTGATAGAGGTGTTTATGCGAGGGCCGACCTGGACCATCTCCCCTCAGCCCTGGTGTGTCCGTGGGTGTGTGCCTGTGGGTGCTGAGTGGCCACAGTTCCAATTCATTAAAATATCCTTTCCTTTCACAAACAATAGAAAAATCTCAGTGCCCCTTGGGAATTCCAGGAACTGGCTCTCCTTCTGCAGGCAGAGTATTATGTTTGCCCCTGATTCTCCCCACATGTGACCCCACCCTACTAGGCATTGAGACGGGCAGAGATTCTGACCAATCTGGGCACCAAGGCTTGGTACATAAGAGAACCTAAGTCATAAGGACTTCATGGGGCCACCTCTCCAGTTTCAGACTCTGCGCCTACTGCCTCATTTATAATATTTCATACACACTCAGCATCTTGCAGTTTCCTGATTGAGCAATTTCCTGGGACCCACTCTGTGCTCCAGGGCTTTGCACATGCTGTTCCCTCTGAAATGCCCCTAGAAAACTCTCCTTCCCTGTAAAACTTAGCTAAAATGTTTTCTCCTTCTCAAATCCTATTAGAGCTCCCCAGTACTCTTAATTGGGCCCCATAGCAGGCATCAGCTTGCACGGAATTTCTTGATGTACATGACTACTCCCCTACTGGTTGATGATTATTTTGCAAGCAGTGACTTTGTGTTATTCATGTAAATACGGATGTAGATGGACCTGTAAGATGTAGATGTAGATATACCTCAAGCCCTGGACCTAGATCAGCACTTAGCACATATAGTATGTATTCATTAAATACTTACTGGTTTAGAGGTTCTAAACCTGAGGTTCTCAATCCTGGCTACAAATCAGAATTATATGGAGAATATATATAGATAGATGATAAATAGATACATCAATCATAAGTCATATATATGTACATATGTATGTATGTATGTATATCAATGATAGGTCTATATCCTAGACTAAACAGAATCTTTGGATTTGGGGCCTGTAATTCAAATCACCTTGGGAGGCTTATTAAAGCACAAGTGACTGAGACCTACCAGTTTTTAATCCAGTTGGTCTGGCAAAGGCCCTAGAATTTGCATATTTTTTCTAACATGTTCTGAGGTGATATGCATGCTGCAGCATCTAGGAACCACATGCTGAGAACCACTATGAAAATCATGGGCTTCCCCATGTCCATTTCAGTCAACATGAATCTGCTGAGCTCCTCACATTTATCCTGCATTGGGCTAAGTGCAGTGGCTCAGAAGTCAGTCATCTCTTCATGTCTTAAGCAAACTTCAGAGAACCACTTCTCAAACTTTAATGTGCATAGATCACCTGGTATCTGTTAAACTACCAAATCTGATTCAGTAGACTTGAGATTCTGCATTTCTAACAAGTTGCTGGATAATGTCGAGGTTCTACAGCAGGAACCGACAAACTTTCTGTACAGGACCAGGTAATAAATATTTGCAGCCTCATGGGTCATACAGTCTCTGTTGTAATACTCAATTCTGCCTTTAGCCTGAAAGTAGCCACAGGCAAAGCGTAAATGTGTTTCAATAAAACTTTATTTGCAAAAATAGATGGGGAGGGCAAGAATTTTTTCCTATGGTTCATTGTTTGCCAATTCTGATTCTAGACATCCGAAAGAGTAAAAAACATTGAATTTTCCATGACAAAGTGAAGTGCAGGAGATCAAAGAGGAGGAGAAGAATGAGTTCAATTCAAGGTTTGAAAATGAATTAAGCTGTCAATAGAGAAAAGAGAAGAGAGAGGACTTTGTGGACATTGTGGACAGGGCATATACAGCACACAAAGGCACAGAGGAAGGACTGAGAACCTTGCAGCAACAATGAAAAGACCAGAGCGTGGGCAATTAGGCTGCTTTAGTGACCCGTTAACTCTCTTCCCTTACCCCATCTTCACGCCAGAATTAAAAATCTGCTTTAGGACATTGACCAGAGCACTGTGTCCCAGGAAGTAAAAGATCAGGTAGGCACCAAGCAGCAGATGAGTTGGGAAGAGAGATCCCCGCATCCTTTGCTCCTCTCACTACTATGGAGCTCCAGGGTCCAACAGAAGCCACCTCAGTGAGAAGTCCTGCGACTTCTGACCCACCGTGATGTGTTCAGCATTGTTCTGGTGCTCAATTTACATCACTGCATTAATACTATCACCTCTGTGCAGTATGTGTAGCACCTCTTGTTAAAGGAGCCAAAGGTGAGGCTAGGGGCATCTCTCCTGAACCCACATGGACCAAAAAGATAATTCCCTAAGAAAATAAGTATTCTGTTACCAGAGGGACATAATATACATTCCATCTATTTCATTGCTCAGCATACATGCATAAAATTTCCAAAATGCCCCCACTTAACACAGTAAAAATAATCGCATCTAAAACTAAAAGCACACTCATACATATTCTGAAGGGATGTCACACAAATAATACAAACAGCTGACATTTGTTAAGCTCTTAATTTAATGCCAGTCATCATTATAATTTCTTTACATGTATTTACTTATATAATCCTCACAAGAATGTGACGGATCAGGTATTACTATTTTCTTCCCATGCTTATCTACGAAGAAACTGAGGCACAGAGGAGTAATATAAATTGCCCAGAGCCACACAATTACTAAGTCAATAGAGAAATCCTGATACAAACATAAGCAATCTGACTGCGGAACCTCATAATTCCTCTGCCGTCTCAACTAGTTCTACTGCGTCTCCAAGGACAGGTTTTCTGTGGGGACAGTTCTGGCCTGTGTGGAGGAAGTCCTCTGTGTTTAGAAACTCGTGGTCAAATAACCCTAACTTGTTCCCTCCCTAACACATACGACACACAATGGTGGAGAAAGAAGAAGAAAAAAATAACTATTATGGAAAGTTCCCTTTGGGAAAAAGAAAAAAAGGGACAAGAGCATGCTATAATTGCTATTGTAGAATATGTATCCTGGGGCTATTGCATGGTGGGTAGGGGTCACCATGATGCCTCTTCCTTGGGATGGAGGGCATCCCTTGGTGACCAGTCTGGTTTCCCTTGGTTCTACTTGCTGGAAGGAACTCTCATCTATTTTGACCCTGTGGCCAGAGCTAAGAGGGACCATGGGAGGCTCAGGGATGCTCCTGATGAGTTCACAGGCCTGGGTCCACCCAGTTGTTGACCACTTGTTGTAGATGGGTACTGTCAGGATCTGTGTCTTTCAGACATGTGACTTCCTTAAACCTGTGCATCCAGTCAAACCCAAACTCAGGGAGATGCGGTCCTTGGATATAGATCACTGTCTGAAGGCTTCTCTTCTGTGGCAGCAGGTCTTCCTCTCCTGTCTGTTATACTAACCATATCCTGGAGGCGAGGGCAAGACCAAACCATCCTATTGCTTTTCTCTGCATCTCAGACAATGGATTTTTATGTTATGGAAAAAAGAAGAGTGTTTGCAAGGTGTTGGAAAATCGGGCTACTCCCAGGTTCCAAGCTTTTCTCCCTCTGTGTTTTCAGCTTCCTTTAACTTCACTTATGCCAAGTGGCACCTGGGGTAAAGAATGTGGCCTTTCCAACTCACTTTGCTCCTCTCAGCCATCCTAGACTGCTGACTGCTATGGGCTGGGCTTCTCTGAGAGGGACTTTGATTTCTTCCCACTCAGCTTGCTTCAGCCTTATAGGACGTTACTGAAGGCCATAAGAAGTAGCCAATCCTCTCCAATATAATGATATTTTCTATCTCCAGAACATGGTTTGAGCCTTAATATATTATATGTAACAGTTGACCCAGCTGCCATCTTAGACATGAGTGGGTTTTCTGATTTCCCAGCCAGTAATAGAGGAATTCTTCATGCCATGGAGCCCCTATTTTTTCATCCAGTGCTACATTTGAAGATGTCATTTACAAAACCCCACTTCCAGGAGCCAGTGTTATTATTATTTAGGACTTATTTCATTACAAGTGAAAGAAACCCATCTTAAAATGGCTTAAGAAGAAAGAATAAGAAAGGGAAATGTATTGGCTCCTCTGAATGGGGAATCCAGGGCTTCTGTTAGCTTTTTATTTTGTGGCTGTTTCTAAAGCCAAAAATTATGCTGTCAGTCTACCCTTGTTCTCTTCAAAATTTCAGCTCTTCCTTCCTTTGTATTGATTTCATTCTCTGCCAGTAGCTCCAGATTTATATTTAACCAGCAGAAAGAAAGTATCACTTAAAAAAAATTGGTTTCAGTAAAATTCCTATGGCTGACTCACATCTGCCTAACTTCAGCTACATGCCCATCCATACAGTGACCATGTGCCCCAACTCAAAGTCAGGAAGTACAAATTAGCCCAACCCCAAACACACAGTCTGGGAGGGAAGGATGTTTTCTCAAGAGAAAAGAATGGCTCTGTTAGGACAGAAGATGCTCAGTGGACAAATAAGAAAAGTCCACTTTAAAGACTAGGATTGTTTGTCCTCAGTACTATATCCCCAAAACCTAATGTTCCCAATGCTTGCCATGTGGAGCATGCTGTATCAGTGTTCATTGAATGAACGAGTAAGTGAATAAATTCAAAGATTACATTTATATCCCAAATAATCTATAGAGAAACCCAAAGGAAGATGAACTCTTCAAGAACTACTATGAGTTCAAGTGTATAGTCTAATTTTGATGACTCTCAGATTTGCCAAGTTGGAGAAATTATCTTCTCTCCGTAAGGATCTTTGTTCCCAACATCATCACCAGAAGGGAAAACTGGCAACTTACACGCTCTCTTGCCCCAAATTAAAAACCCAACATAAATTTCTCTGAAGCTACAAAGTTATACATTCATTCTTTCTGCAATCCATTCTTTCTGCAAACATTTACACAGTGCTCATTATACACCAGGCACTGTGCTAGGTACTAGGATATAAACATGAAAGGTCAAAAGTTCTTAATAGAAGAGGCTGAAGCCTAGTAGAGAGACCAAAAAGTAATTTTTAAAAATGGAGGCAACTTATGGAGTAAAAGGTTATGAACTTTGGTGTATGATCTGGGTTTGAAATCTGGCTTCCTCACTTAATTATCAACAAAACACTGGGAGAGATATTAACCTCTTCAAACTTCTTTCCTTTTATCAGTAAAGTTAGTTATAATTATTGTTGTGGTTTAGATATGAGGTGTTCCCCACAGCTCATGTGTGAAACAATGAAAGAATTTTCAGAAGTGAACTGATTAGGTTATGAGAGTCTTAATCTAATAATCAGTGGATTAATCCACTGACATGGATTAACTGGGTGGTAACCCTAGGCAGGTAGGGTGTGGCTGGAAGCAGTAGGGCTCTGAGGGTGTGCCTTTGGAGTTTATATTTTGTCCCTGATGAGCAGAGCTCTCTCTGCTTCCTGGTACATATCCTGAGCTGCTTCCCTCTGCCACACCCTTCCACCATGATGTTCTGTCTCACCTCAGGCTCAGAATTATGGAGTCAACCTTCAATGGACTGAGGCCACTGAAACCGTGAGTAAAAATAAACTTGTCCTTCTCTACATTGTTCTTGTCAGATCTTTTGGTCACGTTGACAAAAAAGCTGACTAAACTATTATATCATTAAATTTATAGGTGAATGAAATTACATCGCCAACTTTATCATGTGAATTAAATAATATATGCATATAGACCATAACTGGAGTCTGGTATAAATGGTAGCTCTTCTATTTGAGGCTGTAGAAGTTTAGAGGAAAGAACAACTAACCCAGCTTGTAGAAGTAAAGAATTTGATGGAAGCCATGAGATCTGCACTTGTTCTTAAGGATCAACAGAAGATCACAAATAGAGGGTGGTGTGAGTGGAGAGGAGCATGCTGACAGAGGAAACAGTTTATTCAAAGCTTTGAAAGCCTGAAGAAAATTGGTACATTTAGAGAACAGCAAACACTTCCAGATGCCTGAGTACTGGGGGATAGTGATTGGGAACGGAAACATGTGAATGCCAACGTTGAGAGAAAGAATAAAGATTCTGGGACTTCTCTGTCCAGTGGGAATAAAGAGCACCTGGGAATCCCCACCCAAAGCCATAAATCATTGGCCTTCCAGGCAAGTGGGTGTCAGAATAGCCATTATTTCTCCTGTACACGCATTAAGATGGCACCTTTCAGATAGATAGAGAAGCTGAAGGTCCATTTGCAATTCCTTCCAAGTGACTTGCATTACATCACAATATTCATTATTCAGAGTTCGGTTTGAATGGGGCAGGGATTGTGAGTTGGGGGCATTTAATAAGAGAATATCCATAAAGCATTTTGATCTCCTGGAGGTAATATGCTATCGCTCTTTCTCAGTGATTCTGCAAGATATAAGGAGATAATGTTTCTAAGTAGAAATGCCAGATTGCAGGAATGCTAGACAGAACAGAGATGAGTTGAGGGAAAGACTAGCTCCTTAAGTGATCTCCCTCATCAGCATCATGGCTAAGGCAATCCATCATAGCAAACACAAAGAAAGGCCTGTTTGATAGTGAGGGGACTTTGGTCCAGATGCTCAGGCCTGCATGGCATTTTCTACCAGGGAAGAAGCCGCCATATAGCCCTCCCACTTTAAACAGACTGTCAGGGCTCTGGAGCTTCATTTACAGGTTTGTTCCTGAATGTTTCTCTCTAACCCACCTTAGACCCCACTTCCCAACCTGATGCAGATTGACAGTTATGATAGAGGGAAAGAGGACTGGGATACCAAATTTCAAATTCCTGAACAGCTGCTTACTGATGCCACAGGCCCCTCATGGGTGCATACATAAAAAGAGCATATGAACTATACGTATTTTGTCTGCCACTAGGATGGGAGCTGGGCTAGATATTATGCAAATTGATCATTATTTGCCCCTGCTTGGTTCTTCTTTTACTCTGGATTGTTCCCACATGCCTATCTGGCATTACACACAAAGACAGAAACCCCAGTCCTGACAATGAAGCATTCTAGAGCAAAACAGTAAAAGACTGCTCACACAGAGGAATTTAATTCTCTTTGTCTTCTATCCAAAGCTTGCCTTTCTTCAAGATGACCCAGTTTTTTTTCCCCCCTGATGACTGTGTTTGAATATGAACCATTTTAGGATTCCTTCTCTTTACATGTCTGTATTTGTTTTTTTGTTTTGTTTTGTTTTAGTACCAGGGATTGAATCCAGGGGCACTTTACCACTGAGCCACATCCCCAGCTATATATATATATATATGTATATATATATATATGTATATATATATACATATATATATATATATACACATACACACATATATATTATTTAGAGAAAAGGTCTCACTGAGTTGCTTGGGGCCTCACTAAGTTGCTGAAACTGGCTTTGAGCTAGCAATCCTCCTGCCTCAGCCTCCCCAGCCACTGGAATTACAGGCATGTGCTATCACTCCCAGCCATATTTGTATTTGCTAGGATGAAACTAACTACTGTAACAAACTCTAAGCTTTCTGTGGCTTCACTGTCTGAAAAATTTGTCTTTTATTCATGGTCTATATGCTGGTCTCCGTTCAATTATGGGGAACAGACAAGGGAATTAGAGAGGGGGGGGGCTCATGTTTAGTGATTCAAGATGACAGACTATACCATTTTCATCCAGGAGCAGGAGGAGCAGAGCATGAAGGATTCGAGCTGGGACGTTGTTGTGGGTCAGATGGCAGAGAGATATGCCTCACCTCCACTCACTGCGTAGACTGTGGTCATATGGCTGCACTTAACTGCAGGAAATGTCATCCTGCTGCCTAAGCAGGAGCAAGAGTGAATGGGTTTGATGACCCGCTAGCCAGTTCATCGTGATATGGTTCTGCAAGGTCAGAATTACAGAACATCTTGTGAGAATCTGGCTACAAGGGTGCAGAGTTATGTGTTGGAAGGAGCAGCAGCAGCTGCAATCCCACGCAGATCAGGGGAAACCCGTGGAGGGCATGAGGAGGACGACCCCATGAGCCAGCTCTACCTCGGGAGATGCTGCTTGCAGGAACCTTAGAGCTGAGGACCGAGAGGCCCAGGGTACTGGGAGAACATCCCATGATGAGAATTCTGGGTAGATAGGACTATTACAAAGAACAGCCAGGGAGACAGGTTCAGGGATAAACAAGGGAACTGGTTGAAAAGCTCATCCTTGGCAGATCCTAAGTCTTTGGGGAAGATGAGAGATACGTGGGAGGAGAGGAAGTCTATGAATAACATACAAAAAAATCCCCTCTGCTGGAAGGGAAGTGGCACAGAGGTTAGTAAGTAGTATCAGTAGAGGTAGGAAAAGGATTTGCCCAAAGAGGGAGAGGCAGATGAGATTCTGAACAGCTGACTGGAAAGGGTGGAGGATCCCGGGCTCCACTGTGTGGTTCTGAGGTGAAAGGCTGGAAGGAGTAGAGCAGCCTTCTAAGAAGGCTTAGTCTGCTCGTGCTGCTTTCACAGAATACCACACACTGGGCAGCTTACAAGCAACCGAAATTTATGTTTCACAGTATGGTGGCTGGGAAATCCAAGATCAGAGCCCCTATTTCAGGGTTGCAGAGTGCAGATCTCTGGCCTCTTCTTATAAGGACACAAACCCCATTCATAAGGGCTCCACTTCATGACCTTATCCCTTCCCAAGGGACCCACCTCCAGGTAATATCACACTGGAATTCGGGTTTCCACATAGGAATTGGGAGGGAGAGCTACACATGTGCAGCCATGGAAGATGCAGTAAGATCAGATGCCACCAGGTCTTAGCTCAGGGGTGGTGGAGGGAACATACCAGGGGAAATTTAGGGACAAACAAGAGTTTTACTGAGTCTCATGCAGAGGCCCCTGTTCTCAGAGAACAGCTCAGAAGCAGGCCAAGGCTGGTCTAGATGAGACATCGAAAAAATTAGAACAGACAAGACAGATCTGGGTTGCGGGAGAGAGTGAGCCTCCTCATGATCAGTGCATTTCTTTGTATGTCCATTATACTCCAATTTTTTTAAAAAAATGAAATAAAAGCCTTCAAGAGCAATTTGGAAAATGATATAAATTACATGGAAAATTATCAACCATTTCCCCCAAATGAAGAGGCCTATGTTCTTATATTCATTTTTTAAAGGCTTAAAGTATGTTCGCAAATGATTTTGCTACTGTTTTACTCACTGCCATGAGACTTATCTGAGCTGGGAAATGTTTCAACTCAGGTTGGAAATGCCTGACAGAGAAGTGGAAAGTTAAGTTTCCTTGGGAAGCAAAAAAAGGATGAATTCTACTCTAAAGGTTAAATTTCGATCTGGGAGCTATAACAGCACTGTCAAATAATTATTATTGTTATTTTTACAAATCTACTTCACTTTAAAACAAGTTGGGAAATTTCTGACTTGGTTTAAATGAGACCTCAATTCTCCCAGGCCTGATCTGCCACCTGAGGCAGGACCTCCCGCTGCAAAAGTGCTGCGCTGAGTCATTAAAATGGCAGCTCCCACTGAGAGAAATAACGGAGCCAGATTCTCAGCAGCAAAGCTGCTCAACAGTAGGGGGAGGGAGGGAGAGAGGGAAGCTAATTTCTGCAGGCAGATCTGAAGGCTTCTTTTTCCTCAGCACTCTTAGTCAATATTTATCTAGTTATTCAAAGAATTATAACTAATCATTTATCTCTTTTTCCTTTCCTTTGTATTTCTCTGCCTCTTTGTGGCGCACTGAACTCGGGCAATAGAACAAAGTTCTAGCTTCTTCATTCTAGGCCTTATGAGGTAAAACTTGTGACAGAGGTATTTCCAAATCATCAAGCTCAGATAATTGGTGCAAGACCTATAGGGAAAAACAAAACAACAACAACAAAAAAAACCTTATGTACCCTCCTTCTGGGTTGATTAGAGAAAGTTTAGTATGCTTATTTTTCTAGAGTCTTTGTTATGGTATCACTTGGTGGGAGGGCTTTACTAACCCCATCCTGACTCACTGGCCTCTGACTTAGGGTGTTAGCATAGTTTTTCTGGGAGAAGAAATCTTGCTTGCACTTGGAAATGCAGTGGAATACGTGGATGACATCATCTTTAGAGCAAAAGGTCCCAACTTGCGTTGTCTACAGAGGAAGAGCCGATAAGGAGCCAAGGTCTGCTGGCTGTTGAAGTTAGCTTTCTTGTTGCTGTAACAAAAAGAAGATCTGACAAAAAACAATTTTAGAGGAGGAAAAGTTTTATGGGGGGCTCACAGTTTTCAGAGGTCTCAGGCCGATTCCATTCCTTAGGGCCTAACGGGAGACAGAACATTAATGGCAAAAGAGTGTGGTGGAAGAAAGTGGCTCAGGACATGGAACCAGTAAGCAAGAGAGAGTGAGAGAGAGCGCCACTCTCCAGAGACAAAATATATACCCCAGAGGCACACCCTCAATGACCCACCTCCTCCAGCCACACCCTACCTGTCCTCAGTTACCACTCAGTTAATCCCTATCAAGGGATTGATGCACTGATGAGCTTAAGGCTCTCCCAACTCAACCACTTCATCTCTAAACGCTCCTGCGTTGTCTTACACATGAACTTTTGGAGGATACCTCCCTTCTAAACCATAACCCTGGACTTCCACCCACTTTATTAATGGGATGCCTGGTACAAGTTCACAGAGGACAAGAAGTTAGGGAATAAGAAGTCAGAGGTCGAGTTCACTGGGAAATATGTGTATGTGTGGTTATGTGTGCTTCACACCTGTAAGGAAGTGAAGAAGCAGGATTGGGTAGAATTGAAGGGTAAGTTGAGGGGCCTGCATTTCCAGCAGACCCCAGGAGAGCTCTGAGCTGAGGAGATACTTAAGAGATGTTCAAAATTGAGACAAGAGGGCTAGGCCTTGGCATTCCCACAACAACCAGTGACAGGATGGAGGCTGTCCCTGGGAGGACCCGCTGGGGGAGGAGTACCCTTCATCCAGGGACACTTCTGGGACAGTGAACAGACAACACGTCCTGCATCCAGGGAGAGAGTGCCTCTGTTCTGAAGGGGACCGGAATGGCCCATCTCTGCCCTCACCTTGGGCCACTATGTACAATTTACTGCTGAAGCCCTTCTTGAATGCTAAAAGGCGACTCTTCTCTATCAATTGTTTCTGGATTTATCATTGGCATGACCCTTCCACATCCATTGTCTGCTCTCATAAATCCTAACAGAATGCTACACAGGAAGGATCATGATCTAATCCAAATCTCTCCAACTAAAAAAATAGAGAAATTTGGTCCATAATAATAGAAACAAACAAACAAAAAATGGAGACACTAAAGCCAATATAATAGGAATAATTTACTGAGGGTCTTGTCAGCAACAGACCTGAAACTGGAACTGAGGCCTTCTGACTTCAAAACTCCTAAGCTTCTTCAGTATGGAGATTTCTTTAAAAACTTGGAATGGAACCACCATTTGATCCAGCTATCCCACTCCTTGGCCTATACCCTAAAGATTTAAAAACAGCACACTACAATAAAGCAGTCACCTCAATGTTTATAGCAGCACAATTTACAATTGCAAAACTATGGAAGCAACCTAGATGCCCTTCAATAGATGAATGGATAAAGAAACTGTGGTACATATACACAATGGAATATTATTCAGCAATAAAAGAGGATAAAATTATGGCATTTGCAAGCAAATGGATGGCATTGGAGAACATTATGCTAAGTGAAGTAAGCCAATCCCAAAAAACCAAATGCCGAATCTTCTCTCTGATTAGTGGATGAGGATACATAAGGGGGGTGGGAATGGGGAACACAGGAGAAATGGAGGAACTCTGGATGCAGCAGGGGGGAGGTGGGAAGAGGGAAAGGGAATGGGTAGAGTAATGATGGTTGATTGAGATGGTCATCACTACCCTAGGTGCATGTATGAAGACACAAATGGTGTGACTCTATCTGGTTTGCAACCAGAGAAATGAAAAAATTGAGCTCTATATATGTACTATGACTTGAAACACATTTAAATAAAATAATTAAATTAAAAAAAAAAAAAACTCCTAAGCTTCTTGCATTAGCCACACCCATTGCTGCCGCTTTAGTTTACGATGGCCCTGGGAAACAAGGAGGGAAGATACATTCTCTTTATATTCATACAAAGATGAAGTGGATTGATGAAGCCCACTAAGCTACACAGTGGCAGGATTCCAGCTCAGGTCTGTGGCAGAGCAAAGCTGCTGCTTAGCCGACCACAGACTCCTCTGGTTTCAGCTGAGCCCCGTGGTCATGTGTTGATCATGTGTTGAGCATCAATTTATTTGTTGTTCAAGGTATTTAGTCTTCTTATCCCTTCTCAATTTTGCCTCACCCTCTACTTTCTAATCTATATATCTTTATATCAGGCAAATCTTTATGCTGGGCAATATGACTTTGCCCATTTTGTTAAAAAATCCTTCTATGTCCCTCTCCAACTTTTTCCTGATAGAAAGGTCTCAACGCTTGTGTGGATTCAGATGCTGCTCATCAGTCTGCAAAGCCCTTAACTGAATCTCCTTTTAATCCTGTAAACTCCTGTTCTTTCTTAAAAACACCACCACTACCTTTTCCAGGTAGCCTTCCCTGATGTCTGTCTGATGTAGATGTGCCCAGTACTCGTTGGTACAGGTATGTGTCTCTCCCACTCACCTGTGAGCTCCTGGAAGGTGCGAGATGGGGGATAATAAGGGTGGTTGTGACTTGTCTGATTTGTATTACAGTCTCCTGGCACACAGAAGCTCTTCAGTAACTGGAGATGAGGGGCAGTTTTGAGCAGTAGGAACAGCTTGAACAAAGGCAGATGAAGTGTCACAATGCAGAATCTAGGGGTCCTATACAGCAAAAAGTGCCATGACACTGTAAAGTAGCACTTTCCCCATAAAAGACTAGATGGTAAATACTTTAGGCTTTATAGGCCAAGAGACAAAGTCAGAGATAATTTCATTGGTACTTGAATAATCATTTAGCTTGTGACTATTCAAAGATGTAAAAGACATTCTTAGCTTATGGTCCTTGAGGGCCAAATTTGGCCCATGGCTTGATGCAAAGGTTAAATAGAGAGAGTCCACAAGGAGGAAAGGGGCTGCAGAGATAAACACTAGCCTGGTCATGGGGAGCTTGTATAGCAGGTGAATGATTCAGGGCTTGGTTCTGTAATCAATGGTGAGCCACTGGAGGGTTTTAAGCAGGGAAGTGACATGATCTAATTGTTTGATAAGGGCATCACTAGTTGTAGAGGAGAAAGGAGACTTCATTCATCTGAGCTGGCAAAACTATATCCATCCAGTTACCATCTTTGAGCCCAACACGTGAGCATCTCAGATGCATTCTAACTTTGTCTCTCTCCCAAGTGTGGAATTTCTGGAAAGAGATAGAACTCAGGAACTACAGCATCTTTCATCTTTCTGCAGGAACCAGGGGCCTTGGACTTAGGAGAACATTCCTGGGGGACAACTTTCCTTATTCCTTCCAAGGAAAATGAAAGGGTCATTTGGAACCAGCGGAACAGACCCATGAAGAACATTCTCTGTCAATCTGCAGAACCATTTCTTCCTGGGTCTCCTCATGACAAAGACAATCTGACCTTTACTTCCACTTCAGCTCAACTCCCACACTTAATTCCAAAACAAGTCTTAAATCACTCAGGAGCCAAGCCAAGCCAGGCTGAAGAGGAAGTAACTTTGGCCAGGCCAGTGTTCCAGTACTCTCTGCAGACATCAAAACAAAGACAGGGTGAAGTGCAGAAAAATCTCCCACAAACAATGGAAGCAGCATATCTTCTGGAAGGATTGGTCTAAATTAAGATCATAATGTCTGGGAACAAAATATGCAACTGAGTCAGAAGGCTTTGGGGTGCGCTGGTGGTCTTAGTAGGTAAATCAGATCATGGCTTTTCCATATTTGTGCATGAGTTAAATGGGTGTCTGCTTTTGGTTCGTGTTTTTACTCAGTGAACGATTCACTTAACACTGATCCCTGGGTGCCCACATCCACTTAACTGCCCACATTAACTCTCCTCTTCTCTCCAGGGAAGCAACCTTGAACCTGACTACTGACTGGCTCAGGTACTTCACCATTGTTATCCTGGTTCTACATTCTTAATCCACTTCCTTGAAGAGGAAACAGGCTTCAGGGCTGGTGTGAGATCCAATCTGTCAGCTCCCGGCCACTATGAGACCAAATTAGTCATTCCAGTGCTGAGACTCAAACGGCGGCCATGTCGCCTCTGCCACACCACAGCACTTGATTCAGGCATTATGTGGTACAATCCTCTCTCTCAATGCTGGACAGATGATCACATGGTGGCTTCTAGCAGCCACATGATTGTGAGGGTGGATAATTTACTGTGTGGCTAAGCTATGATGTTTGGTAGGATGAATTCAACACATTTCAACCTAGGATGTTTTCAGCTTACGGTGGGTTTATTGGGACATCATTCCATCCTAAGACAAGGAGTATCTACAGAAATATATTTGCTTTGAGGGCCTGCAGTTACTTTAAAGGGCAGAAAGGGAAAAGAAAAAGCCTGCAATTCTGTCAAAGGTGTGTTATAGGAGACACCAGTTCCCCAACCCACAAGTCAGAACTGCCAGCCTCAAATGAGCAATCATTGGCAAGTTTGGGGACTATGTCTAGGGAGCTCCTGGGCACTGGGCATGCCAGTTTCAAGGAGGAGCCGCGTTGGTTCACACATCAAAGAGCAAACTGACAACCATCTGCTTACACAAACCATTGGCCAGTAAAAGCAAGGAGCCCATGCCCAGGAAACACAGGAACGGTGACTAAATGCTTCGCCCACTATGCTAGGCTTGTCCCACCATCTAGAGTCACCCAGATTATAGGAAAGAGCTGTTTTTAGTATGTGAGTTCCCCACAGGAATTCTCGCAGATGACAGAGAAAGTCTGAGAGTAGCCTGTTGTGGGAAGGCTCCAAACAAATGGGAGCATAGAAATCCCATAAAATCCCCAGCGGAGCTTGTGCATGGATGCTTCTGGTTCCCTCAATGAGGCAGGAGCCAGATGCATTCAGTTCCTCTTGCAGAGTGACTTGCTCTTGTCTTCTGCTCAACAGACTCGACAATGGCAAGCAATTCTCCTGGGGCAGTTCTCCTAACAAGATCTCATGACAGTCAATTATTTCATGAATCACCGTAACTTCCCTGGGCCACCCGCTTCCTGCACCTTTTACGCACAAAGGCCCCTCTCTCAAGTGAGCTGAGGGGTCCTGGATGGTCAGGTGCTTGCTGTGGGACACTCAACTCTGCAGCAGCACTAGCTTTCTTGCAGATGTTTCCTGGTGCTGTCACCTGCAGTCGTGACATGGCTGAGGAGCATCACCAAACTGCTGGGCTAAGGCGTCAGCCTGGCTGCACAGACTGGTCAGGCCAGATTGGTCCATTTTTGTGAGTAATACATCTTTTAGCTTTGCAGCGTTTCCTCCTCCTGAATGGGTACCAGCCATACCCAACCTGCATTTCTACACCTTGCAGGACAGAAATCTAGCCATTGACTGAGGGACCCTCCCAGCTCCCCGCTCTCCACTCAAGAACTTACCAAAGGACACTGCATGATCTCTCCTTGTGAGAAAGAAGCTGAACTTTGAAACGGGACAGACTCACATGCCCTGAACTTAGGGTGGAGGGAGTGGACACAACCCTGACACTCCACAAACATAAGAAGGTGAGTGGAAGTTTGGGGTTATGATATTTAATGGTAACAGCAAGCACCTATCAAGCAAGGGTTGACCCTGTGGCAGACCTTGTCCAGGCTTCTTGCTTGCATCAAGTTATGTAGGCCTCCCGACAACTAGCCAATGTATATAGTGTTTCTGCTTCTATTTTTCATATGAAGAAAGCAAGGCACAGAGAGGTGATGGGGGTAGGAGGTGGTTACCTGGGATGTCAAACCCAAGTTCCTGGCTCCTGACCACTAGGCCCCTCCTGGGAGCATATTTCACATTCTATCATTTCATCTTCCAATATACTCTGAGAACTTTACTGACCCACATTACAGATAAGAAGTTGAGCCCAGCATAGTGGTACACACCTGTAATCCCAGAGACTCTGGAGGCTGGGGCAGGAAGATCTCTAGTTTGAAGCCAGCCTTAGCAATTTAAAGGGGCTCTCAGCAACTTAGTGAGCCCCTGTCTCAAAAAAAATTTAAAAACTCAGCTGGTGATGTAGCTCAGTGGTAGAGCGCCCTTGGGTTAAGTGGAAGTTCAGAGAGGTTACATGGTTTTTCCAAAAAATCACAGTTAGTAGCCAAGTGGGGATACCAATCCCTGCCTCCAAGGTCCAGACTTTTCCCCATACAGCATACAAGGTAGGTTCATTTTTCAGAAGTTTTGAAACCTATGGAAAAGAGAGGGAAAGGAGGATGTGAGAGAAAAATTCAGAAGGGAGAGGGAAAAATGAATATTTAGGGAACAGGTAAATTAATGAAGTATTTGTTTTTCATACATGGTATTGATCTGAAGTTACATTCTAAGAGGATTGGAACACAAAATATATATTATGTTTCACTTGGTTTGCAAATAAAACATCCATGTCTTGTTCATTTAATGACATGAAAACCCAGAGGGGGGAATGAAACAACCTGGGACCATTAAAAAATAAATAGAAAGCAAGACCCTTAGAGAGTTTTAAATTTAAACAAAAATCGACATGGTTTCTCCTCTTTGCTTATGATTTACGCTGCAGCAGTCACGTACAATATGCCGTTGACCACTGGGGAGGAAGAATTTTGGCCGAACGATGCAGCTTCCCTGGCCCATCCACAAAGGTGGCACAACTCAGAGACCTGCTGCCATTCATCAAATGGCAATGGCTTTTAGACTCAGCTTTTAGAGCCACCCCACGGGGAAGAGCAATTGTTCCTTGTGGTCCCAAGGGAAGACATCAGTTTGGCTGTGACAGTCCCCGAATCGCATGCATAATTGTTCTGGGGGAAGTATTATAGGACCAACAAAAAGAAATCCGTGCTGTATTATTTTGCAGGTTCCAACTGGTTGAATGTAAAACAAAACAAAAAAGAAATTACATACTTGATGCAAAATTAGAGCATTTAACATTTCTATTTCTTTTAGACATTTTAATCTATTCCTCCATGAGGATAGCTAATGGTTGTCTAAAAGCTTTTGCCACTTTTCTACCGCATTTTAGATGCCTATTTTCTTTAGCTAGTCCTTCTCACAAAACCATGTTCATTTTGTTCTTAGGATTTATTTCCAAGGATACAATTCTTAGAGTAATTTAGGAATTATCCAAAGAATTATTAAAGGATTTAAATCTTAATATAACAGTATTCATTTACCAAGGGATACTTCAAGACATTTTTTTGAATGTCTGATGGTGATAAAAATCTTATGAAAAAATAGTGAAGCCGTAGTCTTCAAAAATAATTAATAAAAAGAGAGATGGATAAATAGAACACACTGTTAAAAAGAAGTCTATTCTTATATAAATGTATATGTGTGTGTGTTACATTGATGTCAGGCAGATTCCCAACAGGGATGTTGTGCAAGTATTTTTTCCCAAAATATATTCTGTTTTTTCTGCCCACATGAAGAGATCCATGTTGTGCCAGCTGATCTGCAGGACAGGGTACCATGCTTGTTGATGAATGCTTTTTCTATTCATTGTTCTTTTCCTGAAGCTAATTACATTGTTCTCTGATCTGAGACTTAATAATAGCTCGTTGGGCTTCAAAAGTCATATTAAATATCAAAAAACAAGTCCTTTAAATATTTCTTTGTGTTAGTTACAGCTGAATGAACCAGATGGTCTGAACTAAACAACCCACTTGACATAGCACACACAAGAGCCCCATCAGTGGCTCTGCACATTAGCATTATGCTTTGTTCCCAGCATATGAGGTGCCGCATCTTTTTTGCCCACATATCACTCATTCCAATGATGAGTAGGAAATAAAAATTCTTTTCCATCAGGTATTTCTATAATTTGTGGGGAAATGCCGTGAAAGGTGTATATATGGGAGGAAGGATTCAAAAGACGTGTTCAAGTACAAAAGAGGGTTCCTTATTGCTTTCTAAGGTGATGGGTCTGTTAACTGGCAGGGCTTTGCTTTCACAAGGGAGTATTGGGGAAGTAGCAACTGGGTCAGATCTTCACTGTGGTAAAGGGAAAATGACATTGGTTCATTGGTGCAAAAGATGAGGAAGAAGGGCCCCTGGAGGTTGGGCAAAAGAAAAGGGACCTAGGAAAATGGAGAGGTTTGAACTTGGGATTCCAAGCTGAACACTGTGCATGGGGCAGACTCTCTACTCTGTTCTTATACAATCTTTAGCAGAGTCCACAAATTATATTGTGTAAGTGCATTCTATAAGGGAGTTCAGGGAGAGGGCAGAGAGGAACTGACGTCTCTGGTAGTCTCATGGAATCAATACAAATATTATCACAACTCCCTAAATCTGAAGTCTTGAAAGTGAATAGAAGTTGTGAACAGTGCCCTGCTTTTAAAAGGGAATGGTGGAGTACTCTAACTCCTTTCTATGTAATGCAAAAAAGAAAAGAAAGAGGGGGGTTTCTGTTTTAGAGTAAAAGTAGACAAAGAACAATAATAAGACTCTAAGTACTTAGGCTTTCAAATGAATGATCTATGTTAGAATTCAACAGTTTATTGGGCACTGGACCACAAGCAAATCACTTCATCTCACTGGAATTTATTTTTCCAGGTTTACAAGGAAGGGTTTTACCTAAACCAGCAGTGAGCAACCTTGGCAAAGAATGCATGTGGCTCAAATAATTAAACATATAATCATAGTTGTATGTTAATTTATGATAACTTCATATCACCTTTGATCTAATATAAGCATGAAGTTAGAATTTAGAAAGTTGCTTCTTTGTTGCAATTTCTACAAAATCCACAGTAACTAATGGGCAGTACAAAACTTTTTTTTTCTTTTTGGTACCAGAGATTGAACCTAGGGGTGCTTCACCACTGAGCCACATCCCCAGCCCTTTCTTTTATTTTATTTGGAGACAGGGCCTCACTGAGTTGCTTAGCACCTCCCTGTTGCTGGCTTTGAATTTGTGATCCTCCTGCCTCAGCTTCCCGAGCCTCTGGAATTACAGGTGTGCGCCACTGTGACAGGCAATACAAAAATTTTTAATCAACGCTTTTCTGTTCATAGCATAACAAGTAAAAAATTGTTTGCATGTATATTTATTTCTGCATAGGAAATAATAAAGCTATTTTTACTTTCATTTTGACTGATAGAAAGATTGCATATTTTTTGGTGGGCTTGGGATTTAGTGCAAAACAAAAATTCGCAGCTACTGGGTAGAATATTACTAAGTCTTTTGAAGATTAATGACTATGGCTTCTCAGTGGAGTTTAGGTGATTTGTAGACAATAAATCTCAATTAGTCTATAGTAATTCTGTATTATAGCTAGAAATCAGGGACTCATGACCAAATCCCTTGGTACAATCCTGCTTCCTACATTGTGTGAACTATAAATTAATGACAAAATAAATGAATCAACAATTTCTCTGACATTAGTTGATTACTATTCAGAGTAACAAGAAGAGAAGAAATGGGGGCAGCTGGCAAGGATTTCCTTCTTTGTTCTAACTCCATTTTTAAAGATAATCTCTTGCCCTGTGAACTTTATAGATTATAAACCTCATGTGTAATTCAATCTCGAAAAAAAAAAAAACCAGAGTGAAAATCAACATGTTGCCACCCTAGGAAATATAACTGGCTTAATAAGAACATACTACTCATTGTCCTCCCTGAGTCTATGCTTCCTACCCCCAATTCATACTAAACCCAGCCACCATGATACTTTACCCAAAGCCCAGCTCTGATTAAATTACTTTCCTGCTCAGAAACTTTCAAAGTCTATCCAACATCTGCAAGAGCCAACCCAAGATTTTGGACATGGCCTTTGATGCCTCCTGCCATCATGGAAGGAATGATCTTATTAAACGTCACTGCGCCTTGATGTGCACCTTCTCTGCCTTTCATTCATCTCTTCCAACTGGATGACTCTCTCTGCCCCCCGGTGTCCCCAGAGAGTCAGCAAAGAGCCCTCCTTTTCTGGAAAGTTTCCTGGAGAGCAATAATCACATGCACTCCTGGGATATTTTGCATCTCTTATTCTGTCTTTTAATAGATTTAATTACTAGTATCTTATTACCCTTCCAAGACTATAAGCTTCCTAAAGCATGAAAGCAGGTCTTAGTCATTTGACTCCAAAACTCGCTTTCTTCTCGCTGCTCCAGACTGCTTTGTTTCTCTGGAGAAGCAGCTAAAAACCTTCAGTGGTGGTGTGCCTCCTTCAGATGGGACTGGTGCTGTCATTGTTTTGACATATAGGTAGCCTTGTGTCCCCTGTCACTCAGTAAAGAAGAACTCCAAGTCACCATGGCAAGACATCGCAACCCCTTTCAGGAGGCCAGCGCATGCTGGTCCAAATGCTCAGGAGATATTGCTGGCAGCCCTTCCTCTTTGGCCAGGCAAATGCATTTGCAGCCCAGGAAGGAATGGAGGGGATCCCCTTCTTGCTGGCATCTGGGCTAGTTTGTTGGAGCTGCTGTAACAAAGGACCACGAACTGAGTAATTCACAACAATGGAAAAAGTCCAAAATTCAAAATCAAGATGTCAACCTGCTCTCTTCTACAGGCTGTTTTATCTCTTCATCGCTTCCTATGAGGAGCCAGTCACCCTCAGCATGTTGAATGGAAAGAGCATCACTCCAACCCCATCCTCACATGGTATTCTTCCTGTGACTCCTTTCTCTGTATCTTTTCTCTTTTATAAGGACTCCAGTCATATTGGATTAAGGCCAATCACAATCCAGTATGACCTCATTTTAATCTGACTACACCTGCGACGACTCCATTGCTAAATAAGTCTGCATTTGTAGGTACCGGCGGTTTGGACCTCAGCTTATCTTTAGCAGGGACACAATTCAACTCAACCCCAACCCTCCTGTACAGCTCAGTGCTCACAGAGCTAGCTACAGAGTGTCATTGTTCCTGGTACTGCAGACTGTCTCAGCTGAAGCCTCCCTGCCACCCTGCAGCAGAACAGGGCCTGGAAACCCAATTAGAGTAAGTTATACTCTGTGTACATATGATATGTCCAAATACACTCTACTGTCATGTATATCTAAAAAGAACAAAGTAATAAAATAAATAATTATACAAATCTATAATTTTTTAGTTATGGCAGAATATACATATTATATGTAATATATATATCTCAATCAATCATAGGATTCACAGCATAACCATCTTTACGTGTACAACTCAATGGCATTAAGTTAACACTAATATTTTTGTGCACTCGCCACCATCCACCTTCGCCTTTTCATCTTGCAAAATTGCAACGTCGACATATATGTACATCGGTTAGAAGTGAAAACAGTAGGACTGGTGATAGAGTCGTCACTCTAGATAAGTGTGATAAGCTAGTCTGGTGCAATTGAGAAGAGCTGTATATTGCTTGCCCCAGAACGTGACCCAATTCCCTCATTTGACTGATGAAATTGTTGCCTAAGCAAAAGTGACGGGGGTCCCTTGGGGAGGTTTGTGATGAATCGTCATGGGAAAGGTGTTCCTGGCCCACTCGAAAGTGCATTCAAATCAGTGCTGCCAACCTTTGTTCATAGTTGTTATCTGCACCAGACGCAGATAATGCGTAAGTAATGAAACACGGAAATAAATCCACCCAGCACCCAAGAGCTCGAGTCTATATCAGGTGTAGGTATTCAATACCAGAAAATGCCTCTAAAAATGCTTCTTTTCTTGAAAATAAAAATACCATCATAGGAATACACCACCAGTGAAACTCCACATCATGTACAGCCACAAGAATGGGATCCTAATTAGAATAAGTTATACTCCATGCACGTATAATATGTCAAAATACACTCTACTTTCATGTATGTCTAAAAAGAACAAATAAAAAAAAAGAAAAAGGAAAAAATAAAAATACAGCTTTTCTATCCTTACAAGGTTTTTGAAAGCAGGATGGTACGCCCTGCAGTTGGGCGACATTGTCGTCACTCCTGCATTTAGTTAGTCCCGGATTCCTGGCATTGTACATTGTAGATGGTGGCTTTGTAAGGAAGGACGAGATGCTTGTGGGCATCGAGGAGATACTGGAGGTGCAGGTCTAATGTTCAGGAGAGCTCTGTGGTGCAGAGAGAGCTGAGAACAGTCGCAGTGGAAGTGGTCGGAGGAGATCGGCTGGCTATTGTTCCTCAAGAGGGTCACATCTGGTGCTTCTGTATCTCCCCTGGCTGAAGGAGGAGCTGTACTTCTTCCTGAAAGCACATTGCTCAGAAAGTAGTGGTACACCCTTTTTCTTGAATGGAGAGTGTCTCCTCCTTCTCTATCATTCTTAAATGCTGGTATTCTGTCCTAGATCTTCTTTTATGGTCATTTTTATTGTTTCCCAGGACCAGCTCATAACATGATGACTCAAAATTTAAATTTCCAGGGCTGGGGTTATGGTTCAGTGGTAGAGCGCTTGCATAGCATGCGTGAGGCACTGAGTTCGATGCTCAGCACCACATATAAATAAATGGAAAAAAATAAAGGTCCATCAACAACTAAAAAATAAATAAGTAAATAAATAAATTTCCAAAACAAACGTCATTATTTCAACCTTAAAATCATGTATCTAACTGTCTGCTGGACATTTCCATATAGATGGTTTTTTTTTTTTTTCTGGCATTTTCCTTAAGCATGTCCAATAGTTGGCTCTTTTTCACTTACAACTCTTCTTCATTCTGTGTTTGCACACCCCCTCCCCAATGCATTACATTAACATCCACAATTTTTTTTCCCTCTCTATCAATGACATGGTGGTGGGAGAAACATAGATCATAACTACGAGATTCTCAATATTTTTGGAATTCGATTGTCTGAAATTTGGAGATGTGTAAGGACCTATTAAACATTAACTGCATGAGCCAGGCACAGTGGCACAGACCTGTAATCCCAGGGGCTTGGAAAGCTGAGGCAGGAGGATTGCAAGTTCAAAGCCAGCCTCAGCAAAAGTGAGGCACTAAGCAACTTGGTAAGACCCTGTTTCTAAATAAAATACAAATAGGGCTGGGGATGTGGCTCAGTGGTCCAGTGTCCCTGAGTTCAATCCCTGGTAGCCCCCACCCCAAATAAAAAAGATAAACAGTGTGATCTCCAATTCCCATGACCCACTGTTGTCTGATAAGACCTCCTTAGGAAGAAGCCATGTCTAAGACTTCAGGATAGGCTCTGGAAGTTACATCCATGTTAGAGAGTCACGGTGCTTGGCAGTCTGGGAATGGGCTGGTGGGAATAAGCAAGATGAGCCACCCTGAGCTTAAGGGGTTAATTAAAGAGGAAAATGGAGAGCTCCAATATCTCTGTCAAGGGTATTGACGCTTTAGTTCACAACTAGAGTAAGGAGGAATCATAGTGAGCACTTTAGCAACTAGTACTGCCCACTATAGGAAGCACTATCTTCAACTGCTAAAGTACATAAAGTTACCCCAAGAACTTGATTCTTCTCTTTAAAACAAAACAACAACAACAAAACACCTGGCTTTCCTTCACTGAAAAGTAGATTTCATGAGAACAGAAGTCGTCTAGGTTTTGTTCATTGCTCTATCCCCATTGCCTGGCACAAGAAGGCACTAAAGATTATTTGCCACCCTAAAGAATGGAAGAGGAAGCACGAAGGAGGGCAGGGCTGGACTGGGTAAGATTCTCTGAGTGATTAGCACCATCTGCACGAGCGCAGGCCAGCACCGAGTGGCATGAGGACAGCAGTCTGTTGACAAAGGTTTAATAACTAGCCCCCAGGGTTGGGGGCAGTAGGAAAGGTACCATCCTATGTGTAGCATTTATCATTTCATGTGATGTAAACATTCCCACCACGGCTGATTTCAAGAAACCAACAAGTTGTAAACTGGCTCACAAAATTCCTGAACATTTAATAATCGGCTTTCATGAGTTGGTATGAGCCGATGCCAGCACACTGCTGAGACAGATGACAGGTATCTACTGCTGCCCCTGACATGGCCCTCTACTTTCTGTTTCTCTATTTCTTTTTCTTTCACAGAGAGAGGAGAAGAAAAAAAAACAAAAACAAAAAAACCAGGATCAAGATTACCCAGCAGACTCATCACAGGCCATTTATTATTTGTTTTTTGTAAAGACCTTCAGATGTTGTCAAAAGGGAAGCTACCAAGAGGCACCCAATACATTTCTGCCTCAAAAATTTTTATTAAGAGCTGCGAAATCTGTGCAGTGAAGGCTTCTGGTGGGCCCCTGAGCAGGTTGATCAAGTCCTTGCTGGGAGCTTGATTAGCTGCAGAACTTTCTAAGGTTTCCAACACTTGAGTTTTGCTTGGAGAGTCCTCTGCTGTGAATGGTCAGTGTCCTCCTGAAGCACAGTTGCTTTTTTCAGCCACGTGGACCTGAAAAAACAGCTAAGGAGCTGGGTCACCATCCATACAACTTTTATATCTCAAGGAGTTAAATTTAGGGATGCCTGAGAATTTGTTTTTTTGTTATTTCGAACAGAATTTGAGAATTAAATGAATACCTAGGGAACACACACACACACCCTAGGTGGGAGGACTTTGGGGACAACATTCACTTCCTGCTCCTGTGCTCCTTCTTGGGTTACACCTCCTCCTGTTCTAATACTAAACATGCTGTATTCTTGTCCCAGAGATGTTCCTGCAATAAGCTGACCTCTTTGAAGGCAGGAAATTTTTCTTACTTATCTTTGTTTCTTTTCCAGTTGGAACTCTCCAAACTTCTCAGATGTCTCACATAGCCTGACTTACTGCTCTGGGATACATGGAACCCTCCAAGCATGCAGAAGGGAACAGAAGACAGAAGGTCTAAGTGGAGCCCCAGCTGGCTCACTGAGGGCTCGCAACTCAGGTGAACCATTTCCTTAGCTGGAGTCTCAGTCTTCTCATCTGTAAAATGAGGCAAATTGGACACAGAATCATTAAGGACTCTCTCTCTTCTGTCTCCAAAAATTTCTGACTAAACAAGTTTCAGATTGCTTTATGACAGTCTGGGGATATACACTCTAATTCTGTATCAATGTAGATCTTTTAGATATAGTAGCTAAAAATTGAGTCAATATGATTTTTGTTTCCTTTTGTGTTGAGACATAAGGCCATTAACTATTCCTTTTCTTTTAAACTTTTTCCTAAAAGCAAAATAAGTGAGATATTTCAGAATGCAGCCCCATTCACACTTTTAAAAAACTGAATAATTACTTCTATGTAATCTGTCTTTGAAGCCTGGTAGAATAGTACTGTTAATTTGGCTCCTCTTCTTCCTTGCTGTGCAACATGAAGCAAACTACCTCACCTCTCTGAGCTTTGCATTTCTGTTTATGAAGAGAGACTGTTAACATTTTCTGGAGTTGTGTGAGGTGTCAATGAAGAACAATATTGAAATGCCCAGCATCTAGTAGGCAGTTTACAAATTTTCGTTTCTTATCTGCCTCCTTTTTTTCCCTCCACATTCAATGTAAGAATTTATACGTAAGCAAAAAAAGAGATCACTGAAATATTTTTGAGTAAATTACATCTAACATTTGGATTGGACTTACATAAGATAAAAAGATAACAGAAATTCCTTCAATATGGCATACAATTTTGCAAGACTGCCAAACCATATTCTCTTGAATGCTGAAATTGATTTGTTAACAAATTTGTCAACAGTCGGCACTTCCAACCAGAGTGGCTCTTCTGTGAAATGGAAAGGTTTTAGCTTAAAAAGAAGAGAAGAGGGGAAGGAGCAAAAGCAAGTAGATAGCGGTGGTGGATGGCTGCAGCTGTCCTCATTGGGCAGGGTCAATATGTGGGAAAGGGTAGATCTAAGCAGATGCACTACTTGAGCAGAATCTGGTCTCTTGTACAATTTGCTTCACATCAGCCGCTAGAGTCTCCATTTAGAATCAGAAGGGATTTTTTTGTTCTTTCTGAGATTCTGTTGCATGGAATATTTAAATTATTATGCAATTTGCTATTGTAAATTATAGAAAAAGGAAACTATTGAAAGGAAAAAAAACCACACAATGTTATATTTGCCTAAAATATTATATTTGCTTAACATGTTAATATTCGCTTTTATTTTTCACTGTGCATTTATGTAGCATCACATTTATATCACTAGGACACAATTGAGACATGAATTAATAACTTGCCTTTCTTCATTTAATTTTAATTAATTAATTTTTATTTGTTCTAATTAGTTATACATGGCAGTAGAATGCATTTTGATACATCCTACATAAATGGAGTATAACTTCTCATTTTTCTGGTTGTACATGATGCAGGGTTACTCTTCATTTAAGTATGAGCAAGTTTTCCCATGTCCATAGATATCAACACCACCAACAATTTTTGGTTACCTTAGCATTATGTTGTATGAGTGCATAAATATTTGTTTATCCAATCCCTATTTCTGGTCATTTTTTTAGTACTGTACAAACCCACAGAACCATGATCCAGAAGAAACAGACCTTGAAAGCAGAAAGAAACAGATAACAATGGAAATCAGCTCTGAAACTCCATCCTTAGCTACAGCACTCTTCCTAATTATAATGTGAGACAAAGGCTGAGGGAATTCTGCTGCTGCCAAAAATTCTGCAAAATACATCTAATTTTGTTCGTTGTACTCTTTCTTTTCTTTGATGCCATTGACCAAGGGTTGGCCAAATCCAACCCACTATCTGCTCTTGCATGATCTGGAAGTAAGAATGACTTTTACATTTTCAAGTGGTTGAAAAAAAATTAGAAGAATAATATTTCATGATACATGTAAATTATATGAAATTCAGATTTCAGTGTTCATAAATAATAAAGTTTTATTAGAACACAATGATGCTCATTCATTTACATATTGCCTATGACTGATTTGGTGCCCCAATGGTAGAGCTGAGTAGGTGTGCAAATACCTTGTGGCACATAGTGGCTAATATATTTATTTGGATTTTTAATATAAAAAATTGGCCAAATTCTACTGGGGATTATTGACCAGGGACTATTTTGACTATTTTCCAGTCAAAATTAATATTTCTTGGGTTTACAGTTTTATTTACCACATTGTTAATCCTGGAGATTTATAATAATTTTTAGGCTTGGGGAAATCTTTGACCTGTGAACCTTCTCTGTCACTGATAATTCTGTGTGTCTTATTTTCCTCTCTGAGCTCAGTTTTCTAATTTGTAAAATAGGTAGAGTGTGTTAGATCTCCAAAGCACTTTATTAGCCAATAAGGCAAATACATCTTTAGTGCCACTCCACACCAAGCTCAATGCTTACTCTGGAATGTACTGACAATGTTTAAAACTGGGGACAATATTGTATATTTCACTGAAATGTAAAATACTTCTGACAAGAAAAGAAAACATTAATGTCTATTGGTAAAAACTCACAAGAGTCTCCAGAAACAAGTGCAGGCAAATAACTTCCCTCCTCAAATTAAACCCAGAATTTTAGGGCATTGCAGATTCAAGAACTTCTCCTGCAGGATACTTTAATGGGGAAAAGCTGTGTCTTGTGCCAGTACCTTCTCTTCCCTTCACCCTCCTTCCAGTCCAGTCTTCTAGAAGAGTCTATTATTCAGCCATAAAAAGAATGAGATCTTGCCTCCTTCCAATCCAGTCTTCTAGAAGAGTCTATTATTCAGCCATAAAAAGAATGAGATCTTGCCATTTGTAGCAATGGGGATAAACCAAGAGAACATTATGTTAAGTGAAATAAGCCAAAACAAAGACAAACACCACAGGATCTCACTCACATGTGGAATCTAAACAAGAAAAACAGATAGAAGTAAAAAAAAATTGCTATTTTTTAATTGAGAGGACATAGAGTAGATTTTATGTGTTCTTTACACACACACACAAATATGAGGCAATCCATATGCATAACAGCTAATTAACTACTCTACAATGTATATTTTTAAAAACATGTTTTACACCAGAAATATATATAATTTTTATTGTTAATGAAATAAATAAAAATACAATTGTAACATGTCACAACTCAAAGGGAACCTCTTTATTTGACAGGTGGGGTGTCTGAGGTGCAGGCAGGAGTCACAGTGCCCTCCTTTCGTCAAGGTTTCAGATCTTCCTGACTTTTTTTTTGGTAACGGGGATTGAACTCAGGGGCGCTCGACCACTGAGCCACATCCCCAGCCCTATTTTGTGTTTTATGTAGAGACAGGGTCTCACTGAGTTGCTTAGCGCCTCACCGTTGCTGAGGCTGGCTTTGAACTCGCGATTCTCCTGTCTCAGCCTCCCTAAGTGCTGGGATTATAGGCTTGCGCCACTGAGCCCGACTAGATCTTCCTCACTTTCTGATGCAGTCTTCACTAATTAAACTCTTGATGTTGTTTATGTCTGTGGTTCCTTGTGTCCGGTGTCTGGGGGTCGGGGATTCCTGGTGTGACTTCAAAGCTTAAAGTGTCTGAAACTTCTCTAGACAATGGTGCCGCTCCCAAGAGACCTCTTCATGTTCCCCAGCTCAGGTGGGCTTCCTCTCCCAGCCCCAGGCCCAATCTTTTCTGATTTCTCTGACAGTGTAAACCATGGAGCCATCTGAAGCTGTGAATGCATCTCTACAGTTGTTTATTGATGATAACAAATATTTATCAAACATCTTGTTCTAGGCTCCTTGTTAAATATATTATATACATTATTACATTTTGTCCTCATAATAACCCCAAAGGCAAATATTATTCATTTATTTTCACAGAAGGAAACCAAAGTTCAAGAGTAATTCGTTTAATGCCATTTTAGTTCTAGAACCAGAACTGGAACCCAAAGGTGTCTGATGCCGAAGTCTTTGTTTGTTTCTTTTGTTTCGTTTTGTGATGCTGGGGATTAGAACCCAGGGCCTTGTGCATGCAAGGCAAGCACTTTACCAATTGAGCTATATCCCCACTGCACTACATTTTTATGACCCTCTTTCATTTGAATGTAAATCTTCCCATTTCTATTGAAGGCATTCACTTTCCACAATTGGAATTTTTACCCAACTGAAATTTCTGTTTCTGTCATAGATTCCAATAAACAGCTCACCTTAAATCATTTAACAACTTTTTGCTAAGCCCTTTTATGTCCTCTCAATTAAAAAATAGCAATATTCACACAAAAATGCTCTTATCTTAACTCTGCTCTAGTGGCTCATGTCCACTGGATTCTGTGCTCCCTATCCAGGGCTATCGTAATTTTTCTCTACCCATAGGGCTCGTCCTGTAGCAAGCATACTGGAGAAGTAAATCTTGTCACAGTCACATCCTTGAGCCCTGCCTATGATCTCTGCCCCTCTGGTGGCCCCAGGTGACCATGTTTTGTGGTGTGACTCCCCCCCTTTCTTAGCACTCTTAAGCAGCCAATGCATGCCAATAATTTATAAGTTAATGTAGTTGCCAAAATACTACCAAAATAGAGACCAACCCTGATAATCAATCAGAGAATCTCAAAAAACTAAAACCAGAAAATACAGACAGATTCACCCAATAGGCAACAGAAGCTCTGGCTGTAAAATTCCAAGGAGGAGAAGTAGTAGGTGCTGCAAATGAGTCAAAGGTATTAATAGAACAAACAGGTCAGGCAGAAGAGGCATGCAGGGCCGGGGAGGGGTACCCGAGTATGACAAAGCTGGAGAATAGCAGTCACCCTGAGAGAACCTGGGCCAGGCCCATGACCCTTGTACCCTGGATTCTCAGGAGCTCACAGTTTTCAGAGCAGAGATAATTCTTGCTTGACCACGAGCTTCAAGTCTTGCCACATGTCTTTGTTGAACTTAAACATCTGAAAGAAGTTTAAGTGAGTTGAAATACTCTGCAATCCCAGAGGCCTAAGTAACACAGGAGATGTCAAAAACTATTGGCTGACTGGCTGCCTGAAAGATGGATGAATAGGCTGTTTTAGGCAGCTTTTTTTTTTTTTTTGCTGGTGTGACCAAAAGACCTGACAAGAACAATTAGAGGAAAATAAGTCTGTCTATTCTGGGGTTCAGGGTTTCAGAGGTCTCAGTCCATAGACAGCAGACTCTATTCCCTGGGGCCTGAGATGAGGAAGCACATCATGTTGGAAGAGTGTGGTAGAGAGAAGCAGCTCAGGACTTCACACCAGGAAGTAGAGACAGAGAGCTCTCCTCACCAGGAAAAAAGATAAACCCCAAAGACATACCCCCAGGGACCCACCTTCTCTGGGTCAGCAGAGATTCAATTAATTCTTACAAGATCAAGGTATTGCTATAGGTTAACTGAATAGAGACTCGACCAGTTTTTCATCTCGCTTTTTCCCATGATTAAAAATTGAGGAAAATAACAAGCTGTCCTTGAAGGACTCAAACATCTTGATCCTAGGTGACTCGTATTTGTAAGGTTATGTGGGGCAGGAACCGATTGCTCTTTTGGAGGAAACTGTATTCATCTTAGTCCACGGTGCTCCTGCCGCTGCTTCCCGCTCCTGCGTACCTGACAGACATTACTCATTGAAAACAGCACTGTCCTCCACTGAGTCTGGTTAAAAGCCAAAAATGCTCTATACAGCATTTCAGATAAGGGTGGCACACTCTACCTGCTTACACTTACCACTCAGTTAATCCCTATTAGGGGGTTTATGCACTGATTAAGTTAAAACTCTTATAACCCAATCATTTCATCTCTAAAGTATCTTGCGTTGTCTCACACACGAGCATTTGAGAGGGACACCTAATCTAAACCATACCATGGACTTTCAGTTGTCTGCAGTTCCTTACATTAGCCTTTCTAGGGACATGATATTTTCCTAGCTGAATGCATCATTGGCACTAGAATCCTTGGGCATCAGGCATTCTAGGAAGTCCGAGGGTTAAGCTATGGATCTTCGAGCAGGAACTCTCTGTGGTTCTGCAACAAGATCAACAAGGGCCTTACGTGCCAGGCCAAGAAGTCCAGATTCCATCCTGTCAGCTTAGAAATTTCCAAGAAGATAATAAGAATTTCCTAGAGAAATGGAGGTCCATTATCAGCAGCTTCTTTATTAATAGTTACTGTGCTGAAGCTTCTTCCGTGGTTTGCATTTCAAAACTGGGGCCCTTGTCATGCTATTCCCAGGATGACAGAAGGGCAGGGCTGATAGAATTTCAGGAAAACATCAATCTTGAAACAAGGATGAGCCTCTGTAAGCCGCAGAGTCCTCTATGGGTTGGTGTTCACCACAGCTGGACATTGTTTTAGTTCCGACAAATAACAGCTCCAAGCCTTTCTCTTCCACTTTCCACCTGGAACAGTATGAAATGAGAGGTCAACCAGTTCTGTGAGAACTGACCAGACTCTGGAAAGTCAGTTTGTCACCAGAGAACTCTGCATAAACTGCTATTTTCTTCCCATGATTCCCTGAGAGCTCCAGTAGAGAGAGCTCATCGATTTTATCTCTTAGGTTGACTCCACTAAAAACAATTTGCCACCCTTATCTGAAATGCTGTATAGAGCATTTTTGGCTTTTAACCAGGCTCAGTGGAGGACAGTGCTGTTTTCAATGAGTAATGTCTGTCAGGTACGCAGGAGCGGGGAGCAGCGGCAGGAGCACCGTGGACTAAGATGAATACAGTTTCCTCCAAAAGAGCAATCGGTTCCTGCCCCACATAACCTTACAAATATGAGTCACCTAGGATCAAGATGTTTGAGTCCTTCAAGGACAGCTTGTTATTTTCCTCAATTTTTAATCATGGGAAAAAGTGAGATGAAAAACTGGTCGAATCTCTATTCAGTTAACCTATAGCAATACCTTGATCTTGTAAGAATTAATTGAATCTCTGCCGACTCACAGTGCTGAGATTTGCCCTTTACTGCCTGGGATGCCTTCAAAAATATAACTTCATCTATAAAAGTTTCATTTTTCCAATTAGAAAAATGAAGATTATGGCTCATGTTATTAGCTGCCTACTTAAATAGCCATTCCCTTTCTCTTTCTTCCTGGCTGGCAAAGCTGTCCTCCCACGGTAGAAACTAAAGAAGGGCACATATTAAAATATTTACCTCCTTTGTAGCTAAAGTAAGGCCTGGTCTATGAGATCTAAGAAGTTTGGAGACTAGACTGGAAAGATTGTAAGAGAGATGTATACAAGAATAAACCCCCATATCTCCTTCCTGCCTATGGATGGTTTCCTGGGAAACTTGAATGCGTAGAGCTGTGTAGCCATCTGGCAACCTTGAGAATATGGCCAGAAAGCTGACCCAGGGTTGACATCATTAAGCCATAAGCCACCCTGGAACTCTTGCTTTCTGACTGCTTGTTACGTGAGAAAAATAAATGCCTATTGTTCAAATCACCCTGGTCGGGTGTCCTATTACTTGCAACCAAAATCTGTCCTAGCTGATACTTACATAGGGATAATCGGATCTACCACACAGAGTGTCTCCATTAACATTTCTTGGAAGAAACCAACCCCAATACAGTCATTTGTCATGACTTGAAAATACAGGCATTTCTTCCAGACCATGGGTTCTGTGAATTAGGAATGTGGAAAAACCACAGTAAGGATGGGTTCTGCCTGCCCCCATGATGTCCAGGCTCTCAGATGGTGGATAGCCAAGAACTAGAATAATCTCAAGTCTTGTTTACTTACATTTCTGGTGCATGTCTGCTAGGACCTCAGCTGGGACTACGGGTTGGAACACTTATATTTAACGTCTCTGTGTGGCTGCTTGAGCTTCATCATGGCATGGTGGCTGAGTTCCAAGTTTAAGCATCTGAAGTCATAGAGATGTTATATTGTCTTCTAGGACCTAGTCTTGCAAAATCATATAGCTCATTCTGCTATGGTCACAAGCCCACCTATTGTCAAGGAGGAAGGAATATAGGCCCTCAATAGAAGTGTCACAGGCACATTATGAGACAGGGACATGGAACTGGAGGTAATTTTACAGCCGTTTTTGGAACGAATAACTACACACACATAATCATTATAAGGAAGTAATAAGAACATACATAAAGTGCCATAGGGGTTCATTCTGTCTTATCTACTGATGGTGTGCAATCATCCAGGTATGTCTTTTTGGCACTTCCTCTACACTATATCTATTCTTTATTTCCCTGGCACTTTAAACACAATGGCACTTTAAACAATAGCAAAGCCTCCCCAAAATTATTTGTCTCATTTAAGCTATTTGGTGGCTCTTATTAAATTTGAAGTCAACGAAAATGCTCAGATATGTTCCTGACTTTCTGTATCAGTTCTTTTTTTCTTAAACTAGAGGCAAGACTATATTAATTCCAAGGAAGTATTTATCTAGTTAGTGATTCATTTCTTCAAGATAATTTTGGATCCAGATTTTGCCACCAGGAAGGAGGACAGTTTCATTTTATCTTTCTTTTTTTTTTAGAGCATCATAGTTACACACAGTAGTTGGATTCAATTTTACAAAAATTATTACATACATGGGTTTGATTTACTTCATCTCAATCCCACTTCCTCCCCTTTCCCTTTCCTCCTCCCTCCCTGTTCTCCTTCCTCTACTCCACTGATCTTCCTTTTGCTCTTTTATTTATTTTTATTCATGCTTTCTACATATACATAAAATTCCCTGTGGTATATTTATACATGCACATGAGTTTGTAATCTCATTCTGCATTTCCTCTTTCTTCCCTCTTGATCACCTTCTTCTACTCTGCTGACTGTCCCTATGTCTTTATAATATCCAATCCCCGCTACCCCTTTCCCTCATTTTGCTCTAGCTTCCACATATAAGAGAAAGCATTTGGCCATTCATTTTCTGAGTCTGCCTTATTTCACTTAGCATGATATTCTTCATTTCCATCCATGTACTGACAAATTCCATAATTTCATTCTTCTTTATGGCTGAATAAAACGCCATGGTGTATATATACCACATTTTCTTGACACATTCATCTATTGACAGGCATCTGGGTTGATTCCATAATTTGGCTATTGTGAATCATGTTGCTATAAATATTGAAGTG
Organism: Geosciurus inauris; assembly: GCA_004024805.1. Classification (NCBI taxonomy): domain Eukaryota; kingdom Metazoa; phylum Chordata; class Mammalia; order Rodentia; family Sciuridae; genus Geosciurus; species Geosciurus inauris. Next base: position 6,182 of record PVHX01009052.1, on the reverse strand, counting down.
AATATATTGCTATGGTATATTGATTTTAGTTCTTTTAGATAAAGACCAAAGAGTAGGATAGCTGGGTCATATGGTGGTTCCATTCCTAATTTTTTGAACAGTCTCCAGACTGCCTTCCAGAGTGGTTGTACTAATTTGCAGTCCCACCAACAATGTACGAGTGTATCATTTTCTCCACACCCTCAACAGCATTTATTATTATTTGTACTCTTGATAATTGCCATTCTGAGTGAGATGAAATCCTTGTGTAGATGTCAAAAATTTATTCCTAGCTTTGTTGGCCATTTGTTTTTCTTCTTTTGAGAAATGTCTATTTAGTTCTTTGTCCATTTATTGATTGGGTTATTTGGTTTGTTTGTTTTTGATTTTTTTTTTTTAGTTCTTTATATATTCTGGATATTAATTCCTTGCCAGAGGAGCAGCTAGCAAAGATTTTCTCTGATTCTGTAGGCTCCTTCTTCACATTCTTAACTGTTTTTGTTGCTGTCCAGAAGTGTTTTTTCCCTCATAACTTTATTGAGTTAAAATTGAAGTATAATAAAATGCACGTATTTGAAATATGCAATTTGACCAGTTTTGACATGTATATAATCAATACAATCAATATAAAAACCACTTCCATTACTTTTTTAAAAAATAGAAATCATGCTATGTTTCCTGCATGATTTATTACCCTAGAAACTAATCACCTTAAGATATATAGAACCTCACCCTCACATGTCAACTATTTCCAAATTAAATGGTAGACTTACAAATATCTCAGAGGTCAAGGAAGAAAACACAAGAAAAGAAAACAAAAAATGCTTTGAACTAAGTGATAATAAAAGCTTAAAATATAGGATCTCTGGGATAAAATAGTACTCAGATGAACATTTATAACTTAAAATACTTGCATCAGAAAGAAGCTAGAATAACAATCAAATTATTTTCAAATTATGTGGTAGGAAGGAAAAATGAGTAGGAATAGAAACATATAAAGTAGAGAAGAAATAACACAGCTAAAATTTCATAAAAATCAAACAAGTCTAATCAGGAAAAAAGCAAGAACACAAAAATTAATATCAATGGAAAGGGAGCTATCAGAATAACCCTACAGATACTAAAAATACATTAAGGCAATATTATAATTATATGCCAACATATGTGGTAGCTTACATAACATGATCTATATTAGAGAAGGATCCATATGTTGCTGAGAAGAAAGTATATTCGGTTATTGATGGATGAAATATTCTGTATATGTCTGTTAAGTCTGGATTATAAATTGCATATTTTACTTCTATAGCTCATTTAGTTTTGTTTTGAGGATCTATCCAATGGTGATAGATGTTAAAGTTACCCAATATGATTGTGGTGTAGTCTATTTGATTCTTGAAATTGAGAAGGGTTTGTTTGATGTACATAGATGCTCCAATATTTGGGGCATAAATATTTACCATGGTTATGTTTTATTAATGTATAATTCCCTTAAGCAGTATGAAATGGCCTTCTTTGTCCCTTCTGATTAACTTTGGATTAAAGTCCACTTTATCTGATATGAGGATAGAAAACTCCCTGCTTGTTTATGTGATCCATGTGAGTGATATGGTTTTTTTTCCATCTTTTAACCTTCAGCCTGTGAATATCTTTGCCTATGAGTTGAGTCTCTTGGAGACAGCATATTGTGGGGTCTTGTTTTTCAATCTAATCTTCTAGTCTGTGTCTTTTGATTGATGAGTTGAGGTCATTGATGTTCAAGGTTATTATTGATATATTATTTGCTTTCTCAGTCATTTGGGTTTATTTCTAGTTTTTTGGTTTTGTTTTTGGTATTAAGGATTGAACTCAGGGGCACTCGACCACTGAGTTCAATCATCCCCAGCCCTATTTTGTGATTTATGTAGAGACAGGGTCTCACTGAGTTGATTAACGCCTTGCTGTTGCTGAGCCTGGCTTTGAACTCATGATCCTCCTGTTCAGGCCTCCCTAAGTGCTGGGATTACAGGTTTGCACCACCGTGCCAGGCTTATTTCTAGTTTTTAATTTAAATTAGTTTTTCCTTTGATTGACTGTTCCTTTAGTGTAGTTCCCCACTTTGCTGGTTTTCATTTTTTTTTTTTTTTTCATTTCATCTTCATGGAATATTTTGTTGAGAATGTTCTATAGTGTAGACTTTCTAGTTGCAAATTCTTTTTAACTTCTGTTTATCATCTTCAAATCTGAAGCTTAACTTTGCTGGATATAGGATTCTTGGCTGGCATCCATTTTCTGTCAGAGCTTGGTATATGTTATTCCAGGACCTCCTAGCTTTTAGGGTCTGGGTTGTGAAATGAGCTGAGATCTGAATTGATCTCCCCCTATATGTAATCTGATATTTTTCTCTAGCAGTCTTTAAAATTCTATCCTTTTCTGTATGCTAGGCACTTTCATTATATTATGCCTTGGTGTGGGTCTGTTGTAATTTTGTATATTTGGGGTCCTGTAAGCCTGTTGTATTTGATTTTCCATTTCATTTTTAGATTTGGGAAATTTTTGGATATTATTTCATTGAAAAGATTGTGCATTCCTTTGGTTTGTATCTCTGCACCTTCATATATCCCAATAAATATTAAATTTGGTCTTTTCATGTTATCCCATAATTCTTAGAAATTCTTTTCATGGTTCCTTAACATCTTCTCTCCACGGTCAACTCTATTCTCAAGATTATATATTTTGTCTTCATTGCCTGAGGCTCTTTCTTCCAAGTGATCTAGTCTGTTGGTTATGCTTTCTATTGAATTTTTAATTTGGTTTATTGTTTCCTTCATTTTGAGAATTTCTGCTTATTTTTTTTTTTCAGAATCTCTCGCTCTTTATTGAAGTGGTCTTTCATTTCTTGTATTTTCTCTCTGATTTCATTCCTTATACCATTCTTTACTTTGCATATCCCTTTATATACATTTTAAACTTTTTCTCTGACGTTTCTTCCACTGTGGTGTCGGTGGATTCTGTTACTGGAGTATTTTGGTTTGCTTAGAGTGATTTCTTCCCTTGCTTTTTCATGTTGTTTGTGTGTCTACCCACCTGACAGTATGGGTCTGAGGCAGTAGAGTTTCTACCCTGGACTTGAGAGTGTTCCTGAATGTTGCCATTACCTCACTGTTCAGGGGGAGACAAATAATAATAACAACAACCAATGCAAATATAGAGCATTAAACCAAATAGTTCCTACTATGACATCTACAATATTAATTATCACAATAAACTAAAAAATGATATGATCAGTTATTGCCTACAATAAAAACAGCAAGTTTGCAAAAGGGTTTATAATTTCAAATAGTGGACAGGGAGAGAACAGAAGTCACATAGGATGTGATGATTATGAGGAAGGAGGAGAAGAAGAAGTGAAAAATTAAAGGAAGAGTGAAAGAGCACAATAGAGATTGGTTGTTAGCAGAAGAAAAGAGAGAATCAAAGGAAACAGGTAGGAGAAAATATATATATAAAGTAAAAATTAAAAATAAAAGATCACAAAACAAAACTAAAATATACTAATCAAACATCCTAGTTCACAAAAAACTAATCCATGAAAAATAACTGGCTTTAAAAATGCTAGAAATGAGAACAAAAAACAAATATGAATATTTATAAATGTCCATGTACCATTAAGATCACAATTAAACAGAGATAAAGAATAAAAAAATCTTGATGCAAAGTTAAAGAATTCTTTCCATTGGAGTTTAAAAGATTCTCAGTTTCTCTTTTCAGCAGTTTTAGGTGGGGTCATCTGGAGAGTGATGATGCTCTACCCTCTGGATTGCTGGAGTGAGAAGTGTAGTGTAGGCAGAGTTCCTGGAGGCAGGGTTTAGGGTTAGATAGGCTCCAGGCTCTTCACTGAATGCTAATTGGTCTGAAGATTTTAAATCAGCTCACCTCCAGTACCCAGTACTTGCTGGTCCATGCTGGAAGACTGTACCCCAGGAATCTCCCCCGGGTTCCACTTGTGTGGTGGGGGAGCCAATTCTATTCACCTATATCACCTTATGTTTCCTGGTCTTAGTTTCAGTCTTCAATCTCTCCCACTTTCACCCTTCCAGGTTCTCGGCCAGATGTGTCTCTCCCGGCTGCAAGCAGCTGGATTGGAGGGGGAGGGGTAGAGCCAAGTGGTTTCCACTATCAGTTGTCCTCTGTGTAAACCTCTTTCCATGTTTGATTTTCCCCTGGTCACTTAAGCACACTCTGTGTCTTGCTAGGCCTGTATTTTGGACAAAACTCGGGTTTGCCGAGAATTGGCCCCCTCAGCTGCCAGCCTCTGTGCCGCAGCTGCAAAATGGTACCTTTCTTTGTCCTCCATATGCTTCCTGGAGAGATGGTGGCTTCTTTCCCTCCATACAGATATTGGAGTGTTTGCTGGGCAATGTCCTTGGTCTCTAAACGTTCCATACTCAGACATGCCTCTGGCTTCTCAAAATTCAATTTCCTCTAATTCCCTTATCCCTCCACTATGCTCACAGAGGGACCGCTCTCGCTGGTGCTCCAGGCCCCACCGTGACAGTGGCTGTGCTGCTGGGGATTTCTTCCTTATTTTATTGTATCTAACCTCCTGAGGCCCAGATCTGCTTTGAGTCCAGTTTTAAATTCCAGTGTAGTCCTCCCACTTTTTTTTATTCACCCACCTTGCTGAGAAGCTGCTTGTCTGCTTTCTTGGTTTCACTCCACGGAGCAGCCAGGAATATGAGCTCTTCCATTCTACCATCTTGAAAACCTTCCAGAAGCTTTTTAATTTGATGGCATCCTACTCTATGATTCTTGATTTTATTTCTTGAGCTTTAAGGATCTTGTTAAGAAATTGGTGCTTGTACCAATATAATGAAGAATTAACCCTATGTTTTCTTCTAGTACTTGTCAAGTTTCTGAGCTAATTTCCAAGTCTTAATCCATTTTTTTAAAATATTTTTTTAGTTGTAAATGGACACAATATCTTTATTAATGTTTTTTTTTAATGTGGTGCTGAGTATCAAACCTAGTGCCTCATGCATGCAAAGTAAGTGCTCTACTGCTGAGCTACAATCCCAGCCCTCTTGATCCATTTTTTATTTAACTTTTGTGCAAGGTGACAGACAGAGATCTAGTTTTATTCTTCTGCATATGGTTATCCAGTATTCCCAGCATCATTTGTTAAAAAACCCATCTTTTCTTCAACATATATTTTTGGTACCTTTGTCAAGTATCAAAGGGCTATAAGTATATGGGTTTGCCTCTGTGTCTTTCATTCTATTCCATTGGTCTTCATGTCTATTTTATACCAATACCATGCTGTTTTTACTACTGTAGCTCTCTAGTGTAATTTGAGATTAGGCACTGTGATGTCTCCTGCATTGCTTTTCTTTCTTGGGATTGCTTTGGCTATTCTGGGTCTCTTATTCTTTCAAATGAACTTTAAGACTGTTTTTTCTAATTCTCCATAGTTTCATTTTCTTGACCAATCTCTTGATTACTATGACCTGAGAAAAGGTTATTTTTTTTTAAATTTATTTATTTTTTTAGTTGTAGGTGGACAGAATATCTTTATTTTATTTTTATGTGGTGCTGAGGATTGAACCCAGTGCCTCACGCGTGCTAGGCAAGCACGCTGCCACTGCACCACAATCCCAGCCCCCTGAGAAAAGGTTTTAATGCACTCCCAGGACTGCTTAATGTTCACTTCATAACTCACTTCTAGATTAGGGACACTTGAAAATAAGAAAAGTGCTTTCTGAGTCTTCATCCAAAGCACAGATAAAATATTGGAAAAGACCTTTATCAATTAGCTTCCCATCACTGTAACAAATGCCCAAGATAATCAACCTATGAAGAGAAAAGATTATTTTGGCTCATAGTTCTGGAGAATCTAGTCCATAACTTTTTTGGCTCTTTTGCATTTGGTCCTCTAGTGGTGGTACTACATAGCTATGATGGGGAGGGTGTGGTGAGGGTCTGGTGGAGCCAAATTACACTCACTGTGAGTGAAAACAGAAGAGAGAAAGAGAGAGCAACTGGGATCTCACAATCCCTTTTAAGGGCATGCCCTCAATGATCTAAAGACCTCTCTGTAGGCCTCACCTCTTAAAGGTTCTGCAATTGCCTAATGTAACCACATTGGGAAACAAGCCATTAACCATGGACCACTGAGGGGACATTAAAGATCCCAAATATAGCAGGATCTATCACAGCTCAAACCCAGT
>PVHX01009051.1:0-78833 GCA_004024805.1 Geosciurus inauris | reverse complement strand
GCAATTAGAGGAATGCAAATTGACACTATACTAAAATTTCATCTCACTCTAGTCAGAATGGCAATTATAAAGAATACACATATTCAGTGTATGTGGCTCAGTGGTAGAGCATTTGCCTAGCATGTGTAGGGCACAGGGTTCAATTCTCAGCACCACATTAAAATAAATAAAGGCCCATCAACAACAACAACAACAACAACAAAAACAAAACAAGTAACAATAAATGTTGGCGAGGATGTGGGGGAAAACAGTACACTCATACATTGCTGGTGGGACCGCAAATGGGAGCAAATTGTCTGGAAAGCAGCATGGAGCTTCCTCAGAGAACTTGGAATGGAACCACCATTTGACCCAGCCATCCCACTCCTTGGTCTATACCCAAAGGACTTAAAAACAGCATACTGCAGTGACACAGCCACATCAATGTTTATAGCAGCTCAATTCACAATGACTAAACTACGGAACCAACCTAGGCGCCCTTCAACAGATGAATGTATAAAGAAAATGTGCCTGTAATCCCAGCACTTTGGGAGGCTGACACAGGAGAATCACCAGTTCAAAGCCAGTCTCAGCAACGGCAAGGTGCTAAGCAACTCAGTGGGACATAAAACACAAAATAGGGCTGGGGATGTGGCTCTACATAAAACACAAAATAGGGCTGGGGATGTGGCTCAGTGGTCCAGTACCCCTGAGTTCAATCCCCAGTACCAAAAAAAAAAAAAAAAAAAAGTGGTATATATACACAATGGAATATTACTCAGCTGTGAGTAAATAAAGAAGAATGAAAGAAGAATGAAATTGTGGCATTTGCTGGTAATGGGTAGAACTGGAAACTCTGATGTTAAGTGAAATAAGCCAATCCCAAAGAACCAAAGGCCAAATGTTCTCTTTGATATGCAGATGCTAACATACAATAAGGTGAGGGAGGGAAGAATAGAAATTCGTTGGATTAGATAAAGGAGAATGAAGGGAAGAGGGGAGGGAGGGACTAGGAAAGATAATAGAATGAATCAGACATAACTTTCCTATGTTCATATTTGAATACATGACCAGTGTAACTCTACATCATGTACAAACACAAAAATGGTAAGTTATACTCCATGTATGTAAAATATGTCAAAATATATTCCACTCTCATTCATAACTAAAAAGAACAAATAAAAAATTTTTAAAAAAGAACCTAGTTTGGGGCTGGAGTTGTGGCTCAGTGGTAAAGCACTTGCCTCGCATGTGTGAGACACTGGGTATAATTCTCAGCACCGCATTTAAATAAATTAATAAAATAAAGGTCCACCAATATCTAAAAAAATATTTTTTTTAAAAAAAGAACCTAGTTTGGGGAAAAAACAGTTGTAAAGAACATTTTAGGAACAATTGCAGAAATTTCAAATATGGATTCAGTATTAGTGTTAGGAAAATATAGCTAATTTGCTGGCTACTGTAGTTTGAATATTCAGGAAAATATAATGTTTTAAATATTTAAAACTAAAATATTTGAGTGGAATGCCAATGTCATGATGTCTTTAAATATACTTTTAAATATTTCATTTAAAGCTAATAAAGCAAGAATGGGCTCTCTTCCTATAGGCCCTGGACAGCAGCATGCTGAGGTCACCCTAAACATCCACACATGCCCACCATGCCTCAACACACATGCCTCCTTGGCAAGGAAGGCCCATGGATGGACTGCATTGTTCTCAGCATTTCCTTCCTGCTTAGGCTCTCTTCCTGACTCCCTTCGGGTTTTAAGTTTCTGAGAAATGCCTGCCTTCAGGGGACCACCCCTAGGGGGTTAACCTGGAGACAAGGCACCCAAAGTGCTGTCACTTCAGAGAAGAAAGGCCCAGGTGGGCCAGTGGGAATACTAGAGGCAGATTTCAGATGGATAAAAAGCCAAATGGAGCTAATTTATTGGGAGAAACAGCAGATTCCCATCTTTCCAAGTGTCAAGCACAGGTGGGAAACCTGCAGGTGCAACAGTCCCTTGCTGCCTCAGCCATCAGGACCCAGGAAAAGCAAATGTGCCTGAAAAGGAGTCCAGGAGCCGGAGACCAGGCACTGGCTCTATGGGAGGGGCCTTGAGCTAATTCTCTGATCTCTAGCTTCCCCGTGCCTCCCTGCTCCCTTCCAGAGCTTCTCGGTGTAGCTTCCTGTCTCTCACAATCTGGAGAAACCAATTTCCTGCAGTGGCTGATTTCATTTGATAAGGAAAGGGAGGGGAGCTGGAGCCAAGCCCCCAGGGAGGACAGTCTTTCAGCAGAAAGGGGAGCTCAGTCTTGACATTTCCTGCCCCATTCCAATCCATCCCGAAAGCAGGGAGATTTAGAAGTGAAGCTGCAAGCCAAATTATTGCAAGGTTTGTTTTGAACTTTACAAACACCGCATTTAAAGCCAGCAAAGAACAGTGACCAGCATATTTTCTAGTTCCAGAAAGGAAAGAACAATGCAGTTCAGATCAACAAACTGGACCCTAGGGCCACTTTGTGCTGAGCCTGGAAGGGTTATAAAGATGAATACATGCTTTCCTTGCCCTCAAAGCATTCATAATCTTCAACTGCATCTGGAAAGCATATTCTTTCTGGTGGTTTAGATGTAGCCTTAGGTGAGGGGCAGAGAAATGTTCTAAAACCAATGACCCATTGGTGGTCTCTTCTAGACTAGAATTCTAGAAATAGATTTCCTGATACCTTCTTGATCCACAGGAAAGAAAGAACCCTCTCCCCTCACAAAGGGCTAGAATCCAGTCCCTAGAATCCAAGTCCCTAGAAATCCTACTTTCCTCTATCCAGTCTTGCCTCTCAATAGCCCTTAAACCCTCAAGAATAATTTTTTCCCGACATCTAATTCCATATGCCCATGAAACAAGAGTCAAAGTGCTGGTAAAAAGGAACTAATAAGAATAAACAATGTTTTATTTTTTATTTTTTTTAGTTGTTAAATCTTTGTTTTATTCATTTATTATTTATATGTGGTGCTGAGGATCGAACCCAGTGCCTCACACATGCCGGGCAAGTGCTCTACCACTAAGCTACAGCCTCAGCACCATAAACAATGTTTTAAAAGCACTCTGTCAGCTAGGGATATAGCTCAGTGGTAGAGTGCTTGCCTACCATGCATGAGACCCTGGGTTCAATCCTCAGTACCATAAGAAAAAAAAAAATACAAATAAAACAGAATTTAACCAAAAAAAACCTACTTAAAAAAATAAAAGCACGCTGTCATATATAAAAATCTTTTCATATAATTAATTATTTTACCTGAGTACTTCAATTCTGTGTAGTTATAGAAGGTATTATTGTTGTTGTTGTATTATTTGATACCAGGGATTGAACCTAACCACTGAGCCACATCCCCAGCCCTTTTTATTTTTTATTTCAAAACAGCGTCTAAGTTGCTTAGGACCTTGCAAAATTGCTGAGGCTGGCTTGAACTTGAGATCCTCCTGCCTCAGCCTCCTGAACACTGAGATTACAGGCATGCACCACCATGCCTGGCTTGGAAGGCATTATTAATACTCATTTATAAATATGAAAACATATACTCAGAGAAGGCAAGAGACTTCAAGTCTGTAATCAAGTATGTAATCAAGTATGTAAAACCAAGCATGTGACCTATGACCTAGTCCCAACATGAGATGCTATTCTCCAGGGCACTTTCTAGTCGACCACACTGCCTCTCCTGTGACATGCAAGGATGGAGAGACTGTATGAACACATCGTAATGGTGGATTTCAGAGAAAAGCAGTGAGAAGGTCCTAAGCTTGCATTCCTGGGGGATCCCAGCAGAATTATTCTTCACCACCGTGTTTAGTCTCCAACCACACACACTCTGCCCCCAGGCATGCAGGTATGGACAAAGCAGCCACATGGCAGGCAGGTGTCTAGAATCTCTCCTGTTCAGTCAGAGGATTCAGCAAGTGAGTGGGGAACAGAGAGATGTGCAAGGAACTGCGCGAGGCCTCTGTCTTCTAGTGGTTGTGGTCTTGAAGACACACGTGATGAGACTGGGATAGATGAGGAAGTAGGGAGCCTTGCCTCCGGCTTCCAGAGTGACTAGAAGGTAGCTCTGGGGCTTGATCTAGAATCCTGACAGTAGGGAAAACAGCAAAATGTTGGAAATGAAAGAATGGAAGAAGAGGGTGAAAGGAACTAGAAACTTCATGGCCAAAGCAGAGGGTAATGAATTAGGGCAAAAGCAAAAGAATAAAAAGCCAGGTTCTCAAAAGTAGTAAATTGACCAACTCCTTCCTGAAGAAAAGACTGTCAGCTTTACAGAAAACATGATATTTGTGGCTCAGCTCACCACAGGGTGTGGGTTTGCCTCTGAAGTGGGGTTGAGGAACTAGTTAACTTTTTCCACTTAATGGGTTTCCTCCTGCAAGCTCCTCCCCTCAGAGTACCCCACAGCTCCCCTTGCTACCCAGCATCTGAAGTGGGCTGCTGCTGCCGCCTGCTGGAAAGAGCACAGCTGGACCCCCAGGGAGAGGGACTCCTTTGGTGCCTTCTTTTTAGAACAAGGCAGAAGAGAGGACTTAAAGGGATAGGCAATAAAACAGAGGATTAAAATACAGGCAGACACCAAAATAATTCTGTGTAGGAAATGTCTGATTTATAATCAACATACAGGCCTGTTAAAGGGGGTCAAGGAAGAGCAAGGGGAAGGGTAGCCACCAGATGAGGCCCAGGCTACCCATCTGTACCCTCTGGCCTATCTGAAACTTATTAATCTTCCTAAAGCACAATGTTTATTATGTAGGAGAAGAAATCTTCAAAGACTACATAGCTGAGAGAATAATGTTCAAACTCTTCAACAATCCTTTCCTCATTCCAAAATCTACACAGACTGGCCCTAACCTAACTCTTTAACCCTACGTCCCAGCTTTCTTTCTTGCACAGGTTATGCTCCTATCAAACTGGACTCTTTGTTGTCCCACACTCTCTCTCCTTTCTTTCCTCTGTCCTTTCAGTGCCAATATTCTCTCCTATCTACACCATCGACACAGCTCTCTGAAAAACATGTATTATACAGATATAAAATTATGAAACAAAAATGGACAAAAATGAAACAAGAACAGGTGAATATTTTTAAGCCAATAACCTCTTAGTGTATTTTTGAATCTTGTACTATGTACCTATATTTCATATTAAAAATAATAAATTCATTAAATAACAATTTTATACAGAAGAAGTAGACTAGAAATCTTGGAAACATAGTATATATTTAATGATTTTTAAAAATTCAGAAGACAGAGTAAACTCCAGACTGAACATAAAGAGAAAATTTGTGGTCGGGCTTGGTAGCACACACCTGTAATCCCAGGGGCTCAGGAGGCTGAGGTAGGAGGATTATGAGTTCAGTGCCAGCCTCAGCAACTTAGCAAGGCCCTAAGCAACTCAGTGAGACCCTGTCTCTAAATAAAATACAAAAAGGTCTGGGAATGTGGCTCATTGGTTAAGTGCCCCTGGGTTAAAACCCTGGTACAGAGAGGTGGGGGAGGGGGGCAGAATTTGTGAATTAAAACATGACAAAGAAATTTTTAAAGTAAAAAACACGTAATAGAAGCTAAGTGACATGGACTAGATAGAATCAATAGTCCATTTTCTTTTTTAAGTCTTAGAAGATAAGAATGGTGAGAAAGGTGAAGTAGGAATGATTGAAAAGATAATAGTTTCTTGGATATCCACATTCAGGAGAATGAAGTTGAACTCCTACTTTACATCATAAACAAAATTAATTCTAAATGATCACAGACTTAAATATAGGAGCTAAAAGTATAGATCCCTTAGAAGAAAACAAAGGCAGAAGTCTTTGTGACTTTAAACTAGATAATTGTCTCTTAGAGATGACACCAGAAGTCCAACTGACAAAATAAGAAGTAAATTGGAATACACCAAGGATATATCAGCTAAAAGAGAAATCAAGAAAATTATACCCTTTACAATAGCCTCAAAAAATAAAATAATTGGGAATCAACCTGGCAAAAGAGGTGAAAGACCTCTATAATGAAAACTACAGAACACTAAAAGAAAGAAATTGAAGAAGACCTCAGAAAATGGAAAGATCTCTCATGTTGCTGGATAGGAAGAATTAATATTATCAAAATGGCCATACCAGGGTTGTAGCTCAGTGGTAGAGTGCTTGCCTAGCAAGAGTGACACATTGGGTTTGATTCTCAGTACCGCATACAAATAAATAAAATAACAACTAAAAAAATTTTTTGTAGTTTTAGAAAGACAATATACCTTTATTTTTTTGTTTGTTTATTTTTATATGGTGCTAAGGATTGAATCTAGTGCCTCACACGTGCTAGGCAAGTGCTCTGCCACTGAGCTACAGCCTCAGGCCCACAACTAAAAAAAAAAATTTAAATGACCATACTGTTGCTGAGTGTGGTGGCACATGCTTATAATCCCAGCAGCTCAGGAGGCTAAGGCAAGAGGATGAGTAATTCAAAGCCAGCCTCAGGAACTTAGTGAGGCCCTAAGCAACTCAAAAGACCCTGTCTCTAAATAAAATACAAAAAGGGGCTGGAGATGTGGTTCAGTGACTAAGATCCAATGGGTTCAATTCCTGGCACCAAAAAAAAAAAAAAAAAAATGGCCATACTATCAAAAGCACTCTACAGATTTAATGCAATTCCTACTAAGAGCCCGGTGACATTCTTCACATAAATATAAAACAAGAGGCCCAGAATAACCAAAGTAATCCTTAGTGTGAAAAGTGATGCAGGAGGCATCACAATACTAGACCTTAAACTATACTAAAGCTATAATAACAAAAACAGCATGAATACCAATGGAAGAGAATAGAAGAAACAGAGACAAACCCACATAAATACAGTTATCTCATCCTAGACAAAGGCACCATAAAATACATTGGAGAAAAGAGCCTCTTCAACAAATGGTGTTGGGCAAACTGGAAATACATATGTAATAGAATAAAATTAAACCCCTATCTCTCACCCTGCACAAAACTCAACTCCAAATGGACCAAGGACCTACACATTACACCAGAGACCCTGTGCTTACTAGAAGAAAAACAGGCCCAACTCTCCATCATGTCAGCTTGGGAACTAACTTCCTCAATAAGACCCCTCCTTCCTCAATAAGGCATAAGAAGTAAAATCAAGAATCAATAAATGGGATGGTATCAAACTGAAAAGTTTCTTCACAGCAAAGTAAATAATCAAGAACACAAACAGATCCTACAGAACGGGAGAAAATATTTACCACCTATACCTCAGAGAAGGTATTAATTCCCAGGATATACAAAGAACTCAAAAAACACCACCAGAAATATAAATAACCCAATCAATAAATGGGCAAAGGAACTGAACAAACACTTCACAGAAGAAGAAATACGAACGGCCAAAAAATATATGAAAAAGTGTTCAACATGTCTAGCAATTAGAGAAATGCAAACTAAAACTACACTGAGGAGGCTGGGCTTGTGGCTCAGTGGTAGAGCCTAGCATGTGTGAGGCAGTGGGTTTGATTCTCAGCACAGCATATAAATAAATCAAGATCCATTAAAAACTAAAAAATATTTTTAAAAAACTACACTGAGATTCCATCTCACTCCAGTCAGAATGGCAATTATAAAGAATACAAGTAACAATAAATGTTAGTGAGAATGTGGGGAGAAAGGTACTCTCGTGCATTGTTGGTGGGACTACAAGTTGGTGCAACCACTATGGAAAACAGTATGGAGATTCCTTAGAAAACTTGGAATGGAACCACCATTGACCCAGTTATCCCACTCCTCAATATATACCCAATGGACTTAAAATCAGCATACTACAGTGATATAGCCACATCAATGTTTATAGCAGCTCAACTCCCAATAGCCAAGCTATGGAGACAACAATGGATAAATGGATAAGTAAAAGGTGGCATATATAAACAATGGAATATTACTCAGCCATAAAGAAGTATGGAATTACAACTTTGCCAGTAAATGGATGGAACTAGAGGTTATCATGCTAAGTGAGATAAGCCAATCACAGAAAACCAAAGGCCGAATGATATGCAGATGTTAACCCAAAATAAAGGAGGTTGGGGAGGAGAATAATAGAAATCCATTGGATTAAACAAAGGGAAAGGAGAGAGGGGGGAATAGGAAAGACAGTAGAATTAATGAGACATAACTTTCCCAATACATAATCAGGGCAACTGCATCATGTATAACCAGAAGAGTGGGATTCTAAATAGAATAAATTATACTCTATGTATAATTTGCCAAAATACATTCTACTGTCATGTATAACTAAAAAGAACAAATATAAAAAATTTTAAAAACTGGTCACCTGAAAAAAAAAAAGAAAGAAATTGGACTTCATAAAAATTTTAAAGTTGACCCGGGAGCAGTGGCACAAGCCTGTAATCTCAGCACTTAGGGAGGCTGAGACAGGAGAATCGCGAGTTCAAAGCCAGCCTCAGCAACAGCAAGGCACTAAGCAACTCCAGCACAAAAAAAAAAAAAAAAAAATTAAAGCTGTATACTCTAAAAAGGCACTTACCATTTTAGAATGTATAAAGAACTCTTACAATCCAACAATAAAAAGACAAATTACCCATTTTATAAATGAACAAAGGGTTTAAAAGACATTTCTTAAAAGATGTACAAATGATCAATAGCACAAATAATATTTAATATCATTTGAAACCACAATGAGATACCGCTTTATATCCATTAGGATGGCTAGAAGCTAAAAAAGAAATAAGGAAGGAAGAAAGGAAAGGAGGGAGGGATGGGGGTAGGAAATAACAAGTGTTGGTAAGGATATCGGGAAATGGAAACCCTCAAGTATTATTGGTAGGAATGTAAAGGTGTAGTTGCTGTCAAAACAGTTTGGCCATATGATCCCACAATTCTACTCCTAGAGAATTCCACCCAAAGCATTGAAAACGTGTTTGCACAAAAGTTCATACAAAAACTTGTGCACAGGGATGGAGATATAGCTCAATTGGTAGAGTGGTTGGCTCTCATACACAGGCCCTGGGTTCAATCCACAGCACCAAAAAAAAAAAAAATTGTGCACAAATGTTCATAGCAGCATTGTTCATAATACTAAAAACCAGAAACAAATGATGAATGGATAAACAAATAGGGTGTACATAAATGACAAAAGATTATTTAGCCATGAAAAGGAATAAAATATTGACACATGGTACAACATGGATAAACCTTGAAAAAAAATGTTTAGTGAAAAAAGAAAAACACAAAATATCACATATCGTATGGTTCTATTTTAATGAAATATTTAGACAGGCAAATCTATTAGTACAGAAAGGAAATTAGTGTCAGGTGGTGGGGGAAGGAGACATAGAGAATGACTGCTAATAGGAAGTTTATTACTGATATTATTAAATTATTTCAGAATTACATAGTGGTGATGGTTGTATAGCTTGTGAGTACACTAAAAATCACTTTAAAATGGTAAATTTTATGATGTGTGTATTATCTCAATAAAGCTGGAAAAAATAGAATAGTTGAAAATTTTCTAGAATTGAAGAAAAACATGATTCCTCATATAAAAAGTACATGCTAAATACCAATCAGGATAAATACAAATAAACCATACCTTAGCACACTGAAGTAACTTTATGGAACAATAGGGTAAAGAATATATCTTAACAGGGGAAAAAATGAACTAGAGAAGTGATAACTAGACTGACAACAGACTTCTTATAACCAGCTATTCATGCCAGAAGATAATGGAGTAATATTCTCATGTGCTAAAAAAAAAAAGGAATTGTTAACTTCAAATGACTCACCAGCAAGCTATTTTTCAAGAGTGAGGGCAAAATGAAAGTATTTTCTAAACATTCAAAGATTAAGAGCATCTCACTGAAAGATGCATGTCAGATTCTCAGATCTTGGTTTCTCAATAGCCTTCCCCACTAAACGGAAACAGTGCTCCTTGGTAAAACAGTTGATACCAGGTCTGTAGCAGGAAAAGTGTGAGGTGAATCTAGGACAATTTGTTGTACTACAAATTTATCCTACATCTGTTTGAAATGACATATGTATAAGGTTAGTCATTGCACTGTATCCATAATAAGCAAAGACTGGAAAAACTAAATGCCCATCAATAGGTTCTATGTAAGCCAGGCATGGTGGTGAACACCTATAATCTCAGCTATTCAGGAGGCTGAGGCAAGAGGATCTTAAGTTCAGATTGCCTAAATATGCTATTATTTATATATTTATATTATATACCCAGGGCCTCACATGTTAGGCAGGTCCTGTATCGCTTAGATATATCCCCAGCATCCTAGCCACAACTTCAAGACTAGATGAACTGAACATTTTTTTTTAATATTTTGTTTTAGCTGTAGATAAACACAATATCTTTATTTTATTTTATGTGGTGCTGAGGATCGAACCCAGTGCCCCACGCATGCGAGGCAAGCGCTCAACCGCTGAGCCATAGCCCCAGCCCCGAACTGAACATTTTATATTTCGCATGCAAAAAATGTTTAAGTAGGAAAAAAATTAAGTAAAATTGCTTCTCTCTCATGAATGGCTTCTAATGATATTTACCTAGAACAGTGCAGAAACAAGAAATGCAGTGAATGCTTACCATGTTCCCCCCTACCCACTGTTCTGAACAGCTCGACATGCATTTGTTTTAACTCTCACATCACCTTTTAAAGTAGATAGAACTATCTCTCTCCTCATTTAACATATAAGAAAACCTAAGCAGAGAGAGATCAAATGTCTTGCTTAAAGTCACAGAGCTAGAAAGTGTAGAACTGGCGTTTTGAATTCTGGCAATCTTTTTTTTTTAATATTTTTTTTTAGTTGTGGATGGACACAATGTCTTTATTTTATTTATTAATTTTTATGTGGTGCTGAGGATCGAACCCAGAGCCTCACATGTGCAAGGCAAGGGCTCTACCACTGAGCCACAACCCCAGCCCAAATTCTGGCAATCTTGACTCCAGCATCCATGCCTAACCACCGCACTACGTACTTTACAAACACTGGGTTACAAATGCAACCTGACAAAAGACCTTGAACACATATGCAACATCCCTACAATTATTGCTGACCTTACCCTTTGTTCCAGTGAACCACCAAACACAGCATCAAATTTGCCTCTAGAGAGAAATAGCAGAACTGATAGAGAAAAAACCTTAACGTGTGTATTAGTTTCTTAGGGCTGCCACATCAGGGTACCACAAACTGGGAGAATCAAACAACAAAATTTATTATCTCGCTATTCTAGAAGCTCAAAGTCCAAGATCAAGGTGTCGGCATGGTTAGTTCGTTCTGACTACGTTGAACAAGGATTTGTTCCGTGACTCTCCTCTAGCTTCTGGGGGTTCCCTGGCAATCTGGCATTTCTTGGTTTCTGCTGGATCACCCAGATCTCTGGCTTCATCTTTACATGACATTTCTTCTGTGTGCATGTCTAAATCTCTCCTTTTTATAAGGATACCCAGAGAGACTTCATTCTACTCCAGTATGACCTCATCGGAACTTATTACACCTTAAATGATCCTATTTCCAAAAGGTCATATTCTGAGGTACCCAGTGGTTGGGATTTTAAAATGAATTTTAGGATGACACAAGTCAATCCATAATACTAGGTTCCGTTATTTTTTTTCCTGCAGAAATTTTCAATAATTATTTCTCCTTTTGTCAAAGTTTGATTTTCAGAGATGACAAACCACAGTTGAAGTTTCTCAGCTCAGGCTTAGCATCCCAGTTTCATTGCTATCCTGATTCAGGGAGGACCAAATCCACTGGTCTCTGGAAGAATCCTGGCATCTTTTTATTTTTATTTTTTAAATTTAGCTTTCTAAGGTCCATAGAAAGAACAACAGAAGAGATAATAAGTTTCTTGGGTACTCACTGTGGCTGTGGCTCTGCCAATGACTTGCTCTCAGCATAAGAGCTCTTTTTTCTCATATAATTTTCCTGGTCATAAAACAGATATCTTGCTACCACCCTCAGGCTCCTCAGATGTTACTCCTGAATGGTGATCTCCACGTTCAGGGGAGAATTACCTGGAAACTTAAAAACAAAAAACAAAAAAACTGATGCTAATGCCTGAGTACATCCTTATTTCCCATAGACTTTATTCATCCTGGGCATCTTAACTTTTAAAAGATTCCCAGGTGTATAGTAACTTAATTGTGATGATGTTTTGATATGTGTATGTCAAAACTTAACAAACTGAACAATTTAAATGTAGGTAGCTTATTGTATGGCAAAATTATATCCCAGTAAAGCTAATTTAAAAAATAAAACAAGCTTTCCAGGTGATTCCAGTGGGCATGCCAAAATGAGAACCATTGAGCTAGTTCAACTTCCTTTTAGCAGATGAGGATACAGACCCAGAAAGGAAGACATCTGCTCAAGAAACTGTCATGGCTCACAGCCCCTCCAGGACTTAGAACTGGTGGCTTATTAACTACTAATCCAGTGGTCTTGCCTAAAAACCAAATGATAGAAAATTACTGAGCTTCTCAAAAAGTTAAAAAGAAGCATTTGAAAAGTTTGAAGTATTCGAATTATAACTCAGGTGTGGGGCAGGGAGAGAGATATCTAAATCACCAGCTTTTAGTTGTAGGCTGTCCTTTCGATGTCTATTCCAGGCACATGTCCCTTCACCGGTCCTACTGAATTGTGGAGCTGGTAGAATCAGAGGAAAGCTGCTAATCAGCCTCCCTCCTCACTCCCTCCCTTCCTTCCTAGGAACACTCTACTACTGGTCTCATCCCCTTTTTCTTTTTTATTTTGAGACAGGGTCTTGCTAAGTTGCTGAGGCTGACCTTGCATTTGTGAGCTTCCTGCCTCAGCTTCCTGAGTCACTAGGATTACAGGCATGCACCACTGTGCCCAGCTTCACATCAGCATTTCTTTCAGTTGACTGTTCACTATCTCAACTATAAACTTACTTGTTCCAACTGCCTTTTTTGGGGGGAGTGGGGGGGGGAGGAGTGTACCAAGGATTGAACTCAGGGACACTCAAGCACAGAGCCACATCCTCAGCCCTATTTTGTATTTTTATTTAGAGACAGGGTCCCAGTGAGTTGCTGAGGGCCTTGCTAAGTTGCTGAAGCTGGCTTTGAACTCATGATCCTTCTGCCTCAGCCTCCCTAGCTGCTGGGATTAGAGGCATGTGCCAGCGATAGTATGGCCATTTTGATAATGTTAATTCTGCCTATCCAGGAACATGGGAGATCTTTCCAATTCCTGAGGTCTTCTTCGATTTCTTTCTTTTTTTTAAAATGTTTTTTAGTTATACATGGACACAGTGTCCTTAGTTTGTTTATTTTATGTGGTGCTGAGATCAAACCCAGTGCCTCACACATGCGAGGCAGGCACTCTGCCACTGAGCCACAATCCCAGCCCCAATTTTATTTTTTTTATTTTTGGTACCAGAGATTGAACTCTGGGGCACTTAACAACTGAGTTACATCCCTGGCCCTTTTTATTTTTCTTTTGAGACAGAATCTCACTACGTTGCTAAGGCTGACCTCAAAATTGTGATCCTCCTACCTCAGCCTTCAATTTCTTTCTTTAGTGTTCTGTGGTTTTCTTTATAGAGGTCGCCGGGCGCTCAGCTTTCAACTGCCTTTTGAATCTTTCTAATTCAGATTTAACATGTTTGCGAGTTAACGTATTACCACCACCACATAATCTATTCCTCCTTTTCTATTCCCTATCTTAATAAAAAGAATACCATTATTCTCTACATGTCCACACTAAACTGGGTGCCTCGCTGTTGACATATAAATGGTGTCTGCTTATCCTTCCTGAATATCTCTTTTATTTTAGTTGTTGATGGACCTTAAATTTTTTCATTGATTTATATGCAGTGCTGAGAATTGAACCCAGTGCCACAACGCATGCTAGGCAAGCGTTCTACCACTGAGCCACAACCCCAGCCCCCTGAATCTCTCTTAAATACATCCCTCCTCTATATTCTTAATCACCTTATTTTAGGTCTTCATCATGTCCTGCCTAGACCTTATCACCTGTTACTGCTGTTTGCAGTGGCAATAATCATTGAGAAACACCATGGATCATATAACATGGTCCTGCTGAAAATTTTCAAATGGCTTCTCCACGAGAAATAAAATAAAACCCAAACTCCTTAGATTAACTATTATGATGTGGCCTCAGTTTGCTCGACCCATGCCCTCTCCCACTTCTCCAGTATGCATCATTTTCAGATATTCTAGACCTCCTTATGACTCTGTATCATAGCAATACTATTCCATCTTTCTACAATCTTCATTAATATAGATATCATCTAAGACTCCACTTAGATATCTCACCCAGGTTAAGTTGAATATTCACTCTTCTATGCCACACTGGGCCTCATACATAATTTCATTAAAGCAACTATTCCACTGTTTTATGGTAGTCTATTTCCACATTTGTTTTCATACTAACTTAAAGGCAATTTCAGAATAGACCTTTCCCCACCTGCCTCCATATCCCTACTACATCCTACTACCAAATCCCTAGTACCTGGCAAGAGCCTGGTACATCATAGGTACAAGAACATTTAATGAATTCTGAATTATTTTTTCATTCTTTCTAAATTACTGAGTTACTATAGGTGGGCAGGGAGATCCTTCATAATTTCAGAAGCTATGGTGCAGTTACAGCCACATAAAACCCAGCGTGGCCTAGGGAGTCAGTAACAGTTCCATTTGATTCCATAGGTACTTAAGTTCACTATTCCAACAGGCTGTTTGGAAGGGAGGTTGTATTTAGTTGCTTCCAAAAATTTGATGCAGTCTTTGCTAGCACCATGCCTTTCAGCAAGTAGCCATCTGTCCTCTACTGCTCTGAAAAATTTGGTCATGAATATCATTCTTTGGTCTATTAAAAGGGGAGAGATGTCACTGACAACTCATCCCAAACTTAAGCCTGCTTTCTTTCCTTCCTTCAAAGGTGGAGGTGGTCAACAAAGGGTCATAGACGAATAAAATACCCTTTAAACATTGGCAGGGAGGGGCTAAGGCAGTAGCTCAGTGGTAGAGCGCTTGCCTAGCATGTGTGAGGCACTGGGTTTGAGCCTCAGCACCACACATAAATAATAAATGAATAAAATAAAAATCCATCAACAACTAAAAAAATATATAGTTAAAAAAAAACATTGGCAGGGAAAACAACTTAGCTACATTAAAATTAACAGGTACATAATCTATTCCCATTATAATATACCTTTAATTAGTCAAATTTAGGACATTATTTTTTAAAATTATTTCAGGGAGTCTTTCTTAAGGGAGAAAGGAACTTAAAACCATTCCCATTACTTGATTTCACCTCTCCCCATTTTATTTGTAGAGAAAAGGAACAAAATACAGTATATCATACTAAGTATCACACCATAGGATAGGACTTGATTTCCCTTATTTTTAATTATGCTTTCTTTTTTAAAAGAAACAAATTAAGCACTGTCAACAGGATAACCTAAGGAAACTCCCTAAATGATTCCTCTTGAATCACTCATGAAATCCTATGTACAAAAGCTGAATAATGACAATTTTAAATCTTGCGGGACAACTTTCAGGAAACTATATTAAGATTAGAGAACATGATGCTGTCAACAATATTCTAATGAATACATTAAATAAAATGCAATTGGTTTGGGGGAGGATCTAAAAATGAAACTAGGACAACAGACTGGTAAAGCTGTCCCTCTTGTCTCTTTCCACTAAACAAAGATACAGAAACTTCATACCTTCTTAATTTTGCTAGAAAATTAAAATGCTTTGTATAAATTTTAACATTAAGCAATTTTTAGCAACATGAACTGATTCTCTTCTAAGCTTTAGATCTTGAGGTCCACTTGTTCAGCCAGTCCTGGACTAGTATGCTGCCTCTTGTAACTCTTGACAAACAACTGTATCATCAACTATTAACTGGGGTCGTGCCAACAAGGAACAACACCTAGAGAATTACTGTTACCTGTTTGTTTCCTTCTAAACATTCTATTGTGAAAAGCCATGGAATTTATAGGTTAATTTCTTCACTACCTTTGGCTACAAGGCACCCCAATTTTTCTGACCAATGTATAAAATTTTTCCTTTTCAAAATGTAAGCAATCACAGGTGGTGAAGCTTTACTTGTTTTAACTTTTTATTAGGAAACTAAAGCAAAACAACAGAATTCCAAAAAATTAAAATACAGAATTCTAGTTTCAGTTCTAAACAAATACGAAATCTACGCCAAGAACTAAAAATCAGTTTATCAATATTTACAAATAAAGGGGAATGGCTAAAATGCATTCGCAATAATTTCTTCTTCATTAGCCTTGGATTTGCATCTCTTTCCTTTCTGCTTCACTTGGCTAGAACAAAGAATTTCTTTCTCATCTATCTTTTGTTACAATATTCTGTAACTGTAGAGGAACTTTTGTCTTCCTACATAGTTTTTCCTCTGTTCCTCAACATATGTGTGAGCCTATTGAGCTTAAAGATGTGGGCACAAAGATGAGTCCATCAAAGATCCTGTCCTAGTTTAGGGAGTTAAGACACCAATAAATAATCATTAAATATAAATAATTTTATGAAAAGTATAAAGTCACATAGCATGAGTTAAAAGTACAGATACATATAAAACTAAGGAAATTTCAAGGAAGGAGAGATTACATTCAGCTAGAGGAACTGAGGAATGTTTATGAGGATTGCATTTGGCTTGGGTATGGACTCTTCCTTCCTACTAATAAAGGCTTCAAAGTGGGCCTATCTACCATAGTCCCAACTATGGTGGTCTTGATTTCTGGGAAGTAATCTTTTAAACACTAATATTTAAAGCTCCTTAAACTTCTATGTCTTCAAACAGTTCATTTCTTAAAATGATCCAAAAAATACTAGTTACAGTCTACATAAACAGTAGTTTGGGGACTTAAGTTAAAAGTTAATCACAGTCATTTCTGTAAAGTTTAGGGTTTTGCTGCTTTTTAAACTCCCCAGTCAAATCATATTTAAAAGGCAGAAGAGGCCTAATCATTAAGCCTGATTTCATATATTCAACTAGGCAAAACCTACTTGGCTTTAGTTGCCTTACCTTACGTGAATAAGAATGAAAGATGAAATAAATAGCCTGACATTCAAAAGTCAAATAATGAAAAAGTAAATGGCAACTATGAAATGATATCTATTAACCACAAAATTCCTTGTATGAAAAATTTTAATGAGTTATGAGCCAATGAACATTACAGACTTTAAACCTGTTGATAGTTCGTTCTTTCCTATGTAAAATCATATAATAAAAACAGCCTATCTCAAGTATGACAGAAGACCATCGTCTGAATAAGGGTAATAATAATGTTTGCTTCCACATCTGCATACTTCATTAAAGAACCAAAGAAAGAGCTCCCAGGTACCCAAGGCAACACAGTAAATTCAATTATACCTGTGTTTCCTGATTATGGTTGCAGCTGAAATAGAACAAATACTACTTTGCCTTTCATCATAGCACAAGCACTTTCCCCTTACTTTTTCCTTTACTCTCAATATCCTTGTGAGGTAGTGAAGGGAGGGAGCAAGAATTTTCCATTTTGCAGATGAGAAAACTAGGTGAGTTTTAGATTAATGGTTCTCAACCTTGGTGGTATAGTGGAATCACCAGGAAGTTTTAAAATATCCTTTAGGCCAGATCACATCTCAGACCAATATCAGTGTCTTAAGATATGGGACCCAAGCAAAAATTTTTTTCCTATGGTTTTGAGAATTGAACCCAGGATGCTCTACCACTGAGTTACATTCCCAGCTTTTTTTTTTTTTTTTTTTTTTTTTTGAGACAGGTTCTCCCTAAGTCAGAGTCTGGCCACCAACTTTCAATCCTTCTGCCTCAGCCTCCCAAGTTGCCAGGATTACAGGTGTGTGCCCTTGAGCCTAGAAAGCATATTTTTTAAAACACACTCCAAAGTGATTCCAAATACAGCCAAGATTGAGAACCACTGGTTTAAGTGATTTATACTCAATCTTCAGGTGCAACTACCTTCTACTTAATTGCTCTCTCAGCAACAATGAAAGAGATATCATTGAATATGGTAGCAGTTTGTTTTAATCACCAGGATAGTCACTGCTGGTCTCTAGAAACAAATTCATCCATCAGGTTATAAATGAAGATTGTTTATTCTCCTGATGCTCATGCTAACTATGAGATTCCATTTTACAAAACTTGCAAAGGGGATATTACGGAATTAAAATCTTTGATATAAGAATGGCTTGTTGTTAAATATTTAGGCAATTATTTGATTCTAGGTTCAATAAGGAATGAATAACCATGTTTTTGTTTTCCAGTAAGCACCTTCAAAACTTTGTTGTAAATGAACATTTACTAACAAGACAAAATAGAAGTTATAAACAAAATTCTTTGCAGATGCTCTTGGAATTAACCATATCACAACCTGAAAATGCAACAAGTACTTAAAGCACTTTATCACTTTCTAACTAGTCAATCTTCATCCTGAACCAGTTCTCTTCTTTAATCATTTAGACTTTGCCAATTGAATTGTTCTACATCAAGAAAACTCAATTTCTGTGTCAGCTATATTCTCTAATACATTTAACATATACTTTCACTCTGTACAAGGTGGCTTTTTCTCTACATGGATACCAAAAAGAATCTTTAACAAATTTCATAATTTCAAACAACATACCAAATGCACAATAAATACTTGTAAACCTTTCAGGTAACAATAACAAATCTTTGTTCTATGGCTGACATCTCCTGCTTCATAGGAATATTGATAATTTTAACTCTCAAGGAGCAACCCAAGAACCCCAGCAAGCTGCTTGCTGTCCCTAATTTTATTAGACTTAAAACAAAATATACATACAGCAATAATCTAAAAAGTACAAAGATTTCATGTGTCTTAATTCTTATGTATCTGAAACCATACAATTTATACTTTCATACAGAAAGATGTTTGTTTCTCTTCTAACAAAAGAAAAATCTCAGCTTATGTGTGCTGGATTACTAATTCAAGAGTGTTAGTGAAGAAAAATAAGATTTATCAAAATAGGAAGTAATGTTAAGCTGTCCTCCAATGAAAATTTCAAACATTGCCAACCTGAAGTTCTCAGCACAAGGTGTTATATTTCAAGTCCCATGGGGGCAATTATCTATAATGAGATTAATAAAATTAACCTGGGTTCAGGTTGGCACTGTTTCAGATGGGTAGGTAAACATTTTTTTGATAGCCCCAGTAAAGAGTTTGAGGCTTGAATTGTTACATGATGTAAACAATATGAAATTAAAAATTTTTAATAATATCTACAGCATTATAAAGTTAGGAAATAAAAGAATCATTAATCAATTCTTTTCCTAGGTTGTATAACTAATAGCTTTCATATTTGAGGACTATAAGAGTACATGGCATTGTTTTCTGTTGAGACACTTTCTCAGAAGGCCAAAAAATAAAACCAGATACCAAAAGATGTATATTACTATTATATTTAGATCATCTTTACTGATATATGAATAATTAGAAATAGACTTGCCTTCTCTCAATCTTTAGCCAGGAGATCGAGGAGTCTTAACTATAGTTTTGATGGCTTAAATAAACAAAAATCAAAACAAGCCAATTACCAACAACAGACTGTAACAGTTACAGGAAGTGAGTCAAAAGAAAGACCAAATGAGCCAATACATCTCCTCTTAAAATCCTCTTGGTAGTTACCCAATTGTCCCTAAATGTTATTCTGATTTTGTACCATGTAGTGGTTTTTAAGAAACTCAAATAGAACAAAGTGACCCCTTTGTCCTTTTTGTTTTTACAGTTCTTTTTTACACACATATTGTATATACAACTCTTAAAATAGCTGCACAATTTTATTTCTCATTGTTAGAGAAGTGCAGTCCAGGCAGACCATGCTTCTCAATATATTAAAAATATTAAATAAAACCCAACCAGTTTCATACTTTTCTAATAGTCAAGCTGGCTGGAAAAAAAGGGACTGGAGAAAGAACAGGCAGTTTTAAGATGGGATCAATCTTTTTTCACAAACTCATTACTTAACAATCCTTATCCCTTTTACGGTGTCCCTAAAATCTCACCTTTAAAGTTGGAAATAACACATTGCTAACATAGAGACAAAATCTGTTGCAACATGCATATGTCAACTGCCCGCTCAACCAACCGCAACCCTGAGGATTTTTCTGGCCCAGTGGAAAGAGGAAACACTAAGATAATCTGTTATAGAGTTGCTTCTCCAGTTTACGTCTTCATGTGTTTTTCAGGATGTTTCTTAGACATGCACATATGACACTGTCACTTCATGATTCTACTTTCCACAAGTACATCTCTTCTCCAGTCTGTCTTTCATCCCAAGAAAGCCACTGTCATCCATCCAAGGGTTTTCCAAGGTAAACCAAAGTCACTTCTGTGTTGCCATATACAGCAGAAACTGCTGGATATAAGCAAGCCTTTGGAAGTCCTCTAAAGGCAACCCCCAGGAATTCATATCCACGTTCAAAAGCTAAAGTCTTATCTTCCATGTCCAAGATGACTCGAATTCTTTCTCCTATCTGCAAACAGACATCAAAAGGTTAGAAGAAAATCCACCAAAGGCACAGCTAGAAGAAATATGACACAAATCAAGAAGTTAAATTATTACTAAGAAAATATATATTTTAAATTATCTAGAAAAATCAGAAGGGAAACTTTTTGATCAGGGAGAAACATCTAGAAGAACAATATTCTCATCACAAGTGCTTATTCTGATCAATTTTCTGAGACTCACATGGGATCCACATTTAATTACTAACAATTTAAATGTTCCCTTGGAACAATCCCCAGATTTTATATACTCTTTGCTTAAAGATGTTTTTTAAGCAAGTTAACACTATAATCTATAACTTGGTATATTTTACCAAAGGCTATGTAAATGACCTTCTCATTTACATATTTATAATTACTATTATATATAACAGTATAATAGTAATAGTAATTATAAATACACACGTGGAATGTTTTCAGTCATAAAAAATAGAATTTTGATATATGCTATAACATGGATGAAACATGAAAACATTATGCTAAGTGAAATAAG
The DNA here is from genome assembly GCA_004024805.1 of Geosciurus inauris. Taxonomy (NCBI): domain Eukaryota; kingdom Metazoa; phylum Chordata; class Mammalia; order Rodentia; family Sciuridae; genus Geosciurus; species Geosciurus inauris. The sequence continues at coordinate 57,795 of PVHX01009051.1, read as the reverse complement.
TCAGACACCGGGGCTGGGATTGTGGCTCAGTGGCAGAGCGCTTGCCTCACATATATAAGGCACTGGGTTCGATCCTCAGCACCACATATACATAAATGAATAAAAAGAAAGGTCCATCAACAACTAAAAAAAATTTTTTTTTAATTAAAAAAAAAGAAGACATCAAAAAACAGATATTACATGATTCCATTTATATAAAGTATCTAGAATAATCAAATAGAGACAAAGTAGAATAGAGGTTACTAGGGACTGAGGAGCAGGGAAAATGGGAAGTTATTGTTTAGTGAATTCAGAGTTTATGTTGGGGATCACAAAAAAAGTTTTGTGTATACATAACAGCAGTAGTTACACAACACTGCAAGCATTGTATTTAATGCTATTGAACTGTCCACTTACAAATGGTTAAAATAATAAATGTGCTATGTATGTTTTACCATGATAAAAAAATCACTGTAATAAAACACTCATATAGGCTTAAGTTTACAAAGCAGTTCCAATGTGAAATTTATGTAATCAAGGAAAATTAAACCTGTCTACATTATTCTAAAAATGTAGAATTGGCTTTATTAAATTGTCAATTTGTGGTCCACGGTTCTAAAACATCTGTTATAAGAACAAGAGTTCAGATTATTAAACTAAACTGGAAGCTCAATATATTCAGTTATTTCTCCATTTTGAAAAGTAAGCAAAGAAGAACGGTTCATCTTTATAGTTTGCATCTATAAGAAAGAGTTGCATTTATATACTCAGAGGTAGAAAGTTCTAATATTTACAATAAAAAATTAATAATTCCTGATTATAATTCCTATTTACCATTTACTTTCCTTAGCTGCATTTTCTGTCACAAATAGATGCCAACAGCTGTTTTTTCCTTCCTTTGCCCAACACAGAATAAACTTATATCCTACTTTGTGGACCTAAGAACCTCCAAATCATCACTATCAATGTTACCAACAAAACAACAAAATGGAAATAAAATACTAATATTTTATTAACATTCTGAGTAATTGTGTATTTTATTTGCACTATGCCATTTAATCCTCATATTAATCCCAGGAGTTATCCATGTTTCACAAAAGACAAGACTAAGATGACAGGACTAATCCTGCTAAAATTTTCAAGTTTGCTTCAACTTTGAACTACAGCATGCACACACAGTAAGAAGCAAAAAGAAAAAGTCTTACTAGCTACAGAGGGCAGTGAATAAAACTTTAGGATGGCATAGCAACCGAAAACTGTGAGAAGGAACTCCAGATGCAATGGAACCACAGAGAGGATGAGCCCATATGTCTGAGAACAAACTCTGCCCAAATCCTTGAGACTACAAGGATTACAGAGGCCAAGAAAGCCCCCAGGGAACCAGGCTGAAAAGCAGCAAAGGTAACGTTAGGAGCTGAAAAAACTGGGCAAATGCATTAGCTGCTGCATAACACATGGGAGATCAAGTTTAAGGTTTGAGTCCAGGTAAGTTAAATGCCTACCATTACAAGAAAACCTATACTCTTCAGAGAACAAAACAAGTTTCTAGAAAAATAAAACATTCCAGAGTTACTAACACATATTATCTACATGCCCAGTTTCAACAACAACAAAAATTACTTTGTAGGAAAAGAAAGGGGAGGGGGAGTAGTCAACAGAAACTGACTCCAAGTAGGCCTATGTGTTACATTTGTCAAATACTTTAAAGTAGCTATTCTAAATGTGTCCAAAGAATAAAATAGTATTTAGGAGTGAATAAGTAGAAAATCTCAAGAGAAAAGCAAACTAAATAAAGAAACCAGTGGGGCATGGTGACACAGTCCTGTAATCCCAGCAATTTAGGAGGCTGAGACAGGATTGCAAATTTGAGGCCAGCCTCAGCAATGTAGTGAGGCCCTCAGCAATTTTAGTGAGACTTTGTAGCAAAATAAAAAATAAAAAGGACCAGGGATGTAACTCAGTGGTAAAAATGACCATGGGTTCAATCCCCAGTTACAAAAATAAATAAGAAAGAAACTAAATGAAAAGTCTAGAGTTAAAGAGTATAAATAACTATAAGGGCTAGGGTTGTGGCTCAGTGGTAGATAGAACACTTGCCTAGCATGAGTGAGGCACTGGATTCAATCCCCAGTACTACATAAAAATAAAAATGAATGAATGAGCCGGGCGTGGTGGCTCATGCTTGTAATCCCAGCACTTTCAGAGGCTGAGACAAAAAAATTTCGAGTTCAAAGCCAGCCTCAGCAATGGTGAGGCGCTAAGCAACTCAGTGAGACCCTGTCTCTACATAAAACACAAAATAGGGCTGGGGATGTGGCTCAGTGGTTGAGTACCCCTGAGTTCAATCCCTTGTACCAAAAACAAAATGAATGAATGAATGAATAGCCAAAACTCATGAGCCTGGTTCAATAGCGCAGTTGAGATGGCAGAAAAAAGAAGCAATGAACTTGAAGACATTACAAAAGAAATTATCTAATCCAAAGAACATACAGAAACAAGCCTGTGTTTATGTTTATGTGTGTACATAACTTCAGAGACAAGGAATAATGTAATTATTCCAATAATTACATTAAATATAAATGAACCAAACACCAGAAAGGAAGACATTATGAGATTGGGCTAGATAAAAATCAAGGCCTCCTACCTAGGAGACCCACTTTAAAAACAAGACAGAAAAGGGCACTGTAGGAGCACTTCACAAGAGCAAGCATGAGAAAACTGGACAGGCTATATTAAAACTAGACAAAACAGACTTAAAGGAATTGAAGTAGTCAAAGGTCATTTCACAACTACAAAAGAACTAGACAGAAAGATATAACATTTAAAAATGTATATTTATCTAATAACAGAGCCCTTAAACCTATGACGCAAAGCTGACAGAAAGGAAAGAATAGACAAGGTTGCGAGTACAGTCTACGACTTCACTTTCTCAGTATAAGAACAGATAAAAAAGAAAAATCAGTAACAATATAGAGGACTATAAACCTATAAACCAATGTGACCTGTCACTTACAGAATATTCCATCAGAGTATACAGTCTTTCTAGGCACACATGGAACATTTGTCAAAACAGATCGTACATGGGAATTAAAGAAGTCAAAAAATTTAAAAGGATTTAAGTCAAACAATATGTTCTCTGAAAAACACTTGAGGAACTGTCATTACAAAATCACTGCAAAGGTAGTAACAGGACATTATTTTTGGTGATTATGAAATCCAGACACCCCTCTCTGAGGGTATTTGCAGAACATAAAAAGATAATGAGGAAAGAATTCTATAAAATAAATTCCTTCCAGCTTTTATAACTCAGGAAAAGGAATACAATTTTAGTTTTTCTACTTTAGTATGCCTGATTTGAGGTCATCATTGAGACCACAGATTTTAAGCTACATGTGGCTCTGAAATATGCAATCTATAGTTCCATAAAACTTCCAATTTCTTATCAGATGATTGTGTTTTACACTCTACCACATCTATAATAATATGTCTTTTAGAAACAGTAATTGTGACTCTAGAATAAAGTATGGCTTATAAAATAAGTATGAAAAGAATAAAAAACATTCAGCAGTTCGCCTGAACTTATCTGTCTCTAGAAATTATTGACACCTCCAAGATTAATAAGTAGCAGAGGGTGAGTATGCATGTGTATACACATGGGTGCATTTGTTGGGCTGAGGTATCTAGAAAGAATAATTTGGATATGCCATGATATAGGAAAGATGACAATCTTAATCAAGAACTCAAGCTAGGCATGGTGGCACATGCCTGTAATCCCAGAAGCTAGGGAGGGCTGAGACAGGAAGATCTCGAGTTCAAAGCCAGCCTCAGCAATTTAGCAAGGCCCTAAGCAACTCGATGAGAACCAGTCTCTAAATAAAATACAAAATAGGGCTGGGGATGTGGCTCAGTGGTCAAGTGCCCCTGAATTCAATCGCTGGTACCCACCCCTCTAAAAAAAAGGGAACTTGGAAACTATAATCCCTGGGCCAAATCTGCCCTGTAGCCCATAAATAAGGTCTTACTAGAACACAGTCATGTTCATTTGTTCATGTTATCTATACCTGATTTCATGCTATAATAACAGTGTTGATAGCTGTGACCGAGACTATATGGACTGCAAAGCCTAAGATATTTACCTTATGGCTTGTACAGAAAACGTTTCCCCACTGAGGGAGGCTGAGACAGGAGAACTGCGAGTTCAAAGCCAGCCTCAGCAACAAAGAGGCACTAAGCAACTCAGTGAGACAGTTTCTACATGAAAAACACAAAATAGGGCTGGGGATGTGGCTCAGTGCCCCTGAGTTCAATCTCCAGTATCCAAAAAAAAAAAGAAAAGAAAACGTTTCCCACTCCTCAATCTAAAACAAAGATGGGTTGCGTACGGTTGAATATGCATTAGCAAACAGATATTGAGATACATCATTTATACCATTTATTTTTAAAATTACCAGAAAAGACATAGCTGCTATATAAAAATTTGTAAGTTTAAGCCAGGCACAGTGGCTCACGCTTGTAACCCCAAAACTTTGGGAGGCTGAGGCAGGAGAATTGCGAGTTCAAAGCCAGCCTCAACAATGGTGAAGCACTAAGCAACTCAGTCAGATCCTGTCTCTACATAAAACACAAAATTGGGCTGGGGATGTGGCTCAGTGGTTGAGTACCTGAGTCCAATCCCTGGTATTAAAAAAAAAAAAAAATTGTAAGCTTAAAACAAATTAAGGTGTGATTGGACAAAGGCCTACACCTGAGAAAATACCCAGTTTCTCACCTGGTATTTTGGTGCATTGTTGCATTGTGGAAAACTGCCATTGACTTCCCCATTATGTAGTAGGTTATTGTCCACAAGATTCCAGCCCCAGCTCTGGTCATCACTGCCCAGCAATGCCACATAACCTTGGCACTGCATGGGGGCCCGTTTTGTGGCAATTCCAATCACTGCCACAGTGCCCAGAGGGCCTTCCCACCACACTTCCCATGCATGGCGGCCCTCACTGAAACCAATCTTGGTCCTTGCACCATCAGTGCTCTGAGCGATAGGGTTTCGATGCAAAGTAAAGCCATTCTTCTTAATATAGACATTCCTGGAGCAGTCATTAGTGCTGAAGGCATGTTGGAAAGCACGTACCTAAAAAGACGAGAAACAGACCAAAGAAACAGAAATGTGATTTTTCTTGAACATTGAGAAGTACCCAAATTTCAGACTATACGTTTCTAAATAATAAGGTTATATATATTTTTTTAAAGTTTTTTTTTTAATGTTTATTTTTTAGTTGTAGGTGACAGAATATCTTTATTTTATTTTTATGTGGTGCTGAGGATCGAACCCAGTGCCTTATGCGTGCTAGGCGAGCACGCTACCACTGCACCATAATCACAGCCCCAAGGTTATATATTTTTAAATAACATAATAAGTATTTCCAAATAATGGCTAAAGTTTCAGGATGGGATACTAATATAAAACATTGCATAACATTAAAATAACTGCCAAATGCCAGTTGTGGTGGTGTGGAAGCACATGCCTATAATTCCTGCAACTCTGAAGGCTGAGGCAGCAGGATTAAGTCCAAGGCCAGTCTCTGCAACTTAGCAAAACCCTTTCTTAGAATAAAAAAAAGAACTGGGACATAGCTCAGAGGTAGAGCACTCCTGGGTTCCACCTCCAGTAAGACACACGCACACACCCTGCCAACTAAAGCCAGACAATGGAGCATGCCTACAGTCCCAGCTACCTGGGAGTCTGTGGGAGAATTAATTGAGCCCAACAGTTCAGGACCAGTCTGGGCAATATAGCAACCTAACCACCACAACCCTTTCTCTTAAAATAAATAAATATGTACATATACACACATAAACAATAGAATTATTGCTAAATGTTTCATCACTGACCAAATTCCAAATTACAGTATTTCTACAAATGGACTTTTTAAAACATCAAAAAATATACAAGAGAATCCTTATATCATTAGAGATAATACTGAAATGTTTATGGATGAAATGATATCTAGGAGTTGCTTTAAAATACTCAGAGTGGGAGAGTGTGTGAAGTAAACATGACCATAGATTTGTCACTGGTCATTGGTTAAGCTTGGTGAAGGGCATAGGGAACTTCAAACTATTTTCTCTGCTTTTGTCTATATTTGATCTTTTTAATATAAAAAAGTTTTCATATTAGCAATGATGCCATGAAAAACAATTAGCTGGGGATGTAGATCAGTGGTAGAACATTTGCCTAGCATGTGCAAAACTATGGGTTCAATCCCCAGCACCACACACACACATATATAAAACATGTATGTGTATATGTAAACATGCATGTATGTATATATTTATGTATACATGTACATATATATTTACGTGTAATATACAAAATAAAGACCTTAGTTATAGCAGCTCTAAAACTTTCAAATAATCCCCCAGATAGCACCTAAATTCAAACAGTAGGATTTATAGAGAGATAGTCATTAAGAACAGTTACCAATAGGACTCTTCAGTAATTACAAGAGTTTTTCAAACTTCTAAAATAGTTTAGAAAAAAAAATTCTAAATAATTTACCAAAAAAATAACAATTCCTCATGTTTTAATAATTTAAAAAATTTGCTTTCTATGTTACTTTAAAATTTTCCTTCTTGGCTGAGGATGTAGTTCAGTGCTAGAGCACATATTTAGCATGTGCAAGGCACTAGGTTCAATCTTAGCACAGCAATAAATAAAACAAAATTACAATCCCTTCTTTATTCAAAATACCCTAAAGCAGTGAACAGTAGACCTACTACTGCTCTAGTTAACCAGAGAAATCAACACCACAATCACAGTCAGCATTATGAAGGACCCTAAAGGTCACTTACTCCAACTCAAGGGTAAAGACACAGACCTAAATATCAACAGCTAGGTAGTACAGGAGCCCCCAAGAGAAATTAGGTATCTAGTCCCTTCATTAAATGTTCAATTCCATTAGCCAGTACTTTACTGTTTCATCGTTGCACTGTACAGCAGAGATTTTTCTTTTTAAACTGCTTCTTTTAGATACCCCATGTTTTCATAAGGAGACTGTAAAACACATGTAGTCTTAATGTTTTCCCTATCTTCTCCATTATCATATACTTGTGAGCACCTAAAAGATCAGAAGTAAGAGTAAATAAGGAAGGAAAATGTCCCCACACAAGTACTATCTCAATCACTCAAGAGAATAACATCAAGTGAAATAATTCCTCGTTATAAAATATTTAGTAGGGCAGGGTGGTATACACCTGTAATCCCAGTGGCTTGGCAGGTGAGGCAGGAGGACCCTAGTTCCAAGCCTGCCTCAGCAATTTAGAGAGGCCCTCAGCAACTTAGCAAGACACTGTCTCAGAAAAATAAAAAGTGGGGGCGGGCCTGGAGGTACAGTTCAGTTGGTAAAGTGCTTGCCCAGCATGCACAAGGAGAAGAAGGAAGAAGGAAGAAGAAGAAAAAATAAATAAATTAAAAGGGGGGCTAGGGAAGCAGCTCAGTGGTAGAGCATTTGCGTAGCACACGTGAGGCACTAGGTTCAATCCTCAGCACCATATAAAAATAAACAAAATAAAGGTATTGTGCCCACCTACAACTAAAAAGCAATTAATTATTTATTTATTTATTTATTTTCAAAATGGGCTGGGGGTGTTGCTCAGTGGTTAAGCATCCCTGGGTTTAATCCCCACTACCAAAAAAATTCTTTTTAATTAACATGTCCCTATGTTTATTCTCTAAGTCACAAAAATTCCAGCTGCTTTTTTTCTCTTTATTCTCCTGACACCATTAATAACCTCTTCCTCTAACTTCTATGACATCTTCCTATTTTGCTGTACTAATCCCCAACTGTATTCTTTTTTTAAAAAAATTTTTAAATACCTTTATTTTGTTTTATTTGTTTTTATGTGGTGCTGAGAATCGAACCCAGTACCTCACACTTGCGAGGCAAGTGCTCTACCACTGAGTCACAACCCCAGCCCACCCAACTGTATTCTTTGTAATGACCACCCTTCCTCTTTCCAGAGTTCTTTCTAAAACAGCATCTTTACCACATCTCATTCCAGTTAACAACCATTAACAGTTCCATATTTAGTACCATATCAATTGCAAATTCTTCTGCCTGGCTTTTTTGGGGGGGAGGTGGGTACCAGGGATTGAACCCAGAGGCACTTAACCACTGAGCCACACCCCAAACCCTTTTTATTTTTTATTTTGGGATAGGGTCTCACTAAGTTGCTTAGAGCCTCCCTTAATTGCTAAGATTGGTTTTGAACTTGTGATCTTCCTGCCTTAGTATTCCAAGTTTCTGGGATTATAGGTGTACAACTCCTCTGCCTGGCTTTTGAAGACCTCCAGATTAGATTCCTATTTCCTTTTCTACTTTCCTTGTATATAGTACCCTTTCTGCTTTCTTCCTCCTACACATCCTCTAACACCACCTCCATGAAGCTATTCTTAACCAAGGCCATCCAACCTCTTCATTTCTCTCCTGAAGTCCTATCCACCGTTGTCTACATCACACACCACTTAATTATATAATTTTATTTTATAACATACCTCTAACCACTTGATTCTAGTAAAAAGTACCTTGCCAAAAAAATCTAAATTGATCAAACTTCTATAGGAAATATGGAGGACAGAAGAACATATTAAGTAACACCATGAAATCAGCAGAATCCATTCTCATGTAAAGTTATAGGGGTGAGAGGTTAAGAAAAGATGCATAGTCAATCTGTATACTAAAATAGCCTTAAGACAATTAACAGTTTGCCATGGTAGTCTTACATAAATCTTGATTAAATAAACCATAATAATATAATTTTGAGAATTGGAAGTTAGAACATTTCATATTTTATATAAAGAAAATTATTTTCTTTTTAGAAGTGATTAACCATATCATTATATTGTGTTCTTATTTTTCAGAAATGAAAAAATTCAGATGAAATGGAAAAATACCAAATAAAACAATCCTTAGCTTCTGTATCAGTCTCACAACAACTTGGATTTTATATTACAGTAAACAGCTTTAAGACCTAGTTTAAATGTGAAATTTAAATTTAGACAATTAGATGACAAATATTATGGAACTAACTAATGCTATTTGGTGACATGTAAAACACAAATTTTTAAAAAGAAAACTATCTAAAAAGAACAAATTTAAAAAAGAAAGAAAAAATTCCTGGGATTGGATGTGTAGCTCAACAGTAAAGCCTATGTCAAGCATGCATGAGGCCTGGGTTTGATTCACAGCAAACAAGCAAACAAACAAAAAAAGAAAAAAGAAAAGAAAGAAAGAAAACAAACTAATAGACTAACCAACTCTAATACTTTTTAATTTTATGCTGTCCCAAATCTGTTTCAATCATTTCGAGTTACTCAGGCTCCTCAGAATTCTATTCAACTCTGCTCCTTAACTCACTCACCCAGTATGGATTTGTTTTTTATGATAGCTCTCCCAATCATCCACTTCTTTCCTCTATACCGTAGTTCTGGTGTATGCACTAACTGCCCTCTTGAATTCATCTTATGGCCCACTGTCTTTATTTTTTGTGGTATTGGGGATTGAACCCAGTAGCACTTTACCATTAAGTTATACCCCCCAGCCCTTTTTATTTTGAGACGGTCTTTCTAAGTTGCCCAGTATGAACCTGTGATCATCTTGAACCTGTGATCCTCCTGCCTCAGCCTCCTGAGTATCTGGGATTATAGGCACGTGACACTGTGCCCAGATGACATAGTCTTTTAAAGCACAGCCTTTATTTTGTCACTCTTTTTTTTTTTTAATATTTATTTTTTAGTTGTAGGTGAACAGAATATCTTCATTTTATTTTTATGTGGTGCTGAGGATCGAACCCAGTGCCTCACGCGTGCTAGGCGAGCACGCTACCACTGCGCCACAGCCCCAACCCCTATTTTGTCACTCTTCAAGTCAAACTTCTATGGGCTTATCAACTATAGAACAAAGTCCAAACAATATACTAAAGACTGTATTTAAAAACACTCTTCGTGATATATCCAGTTCCAGCTTATGTTTATAATCATATTCCTCTTCATTCATTTAATATAACTAAACTGTTTTATCTTTAACCTAAACATTTTCTCTAGGCTACAGCCTCTAACAGCTGCCTACCTGAAATCTCTCAGATTTCTCAAAAACACCATAAATTCTAATCTACCTCAAATGAACCTGCCAGTCCTCTAAAATCTAGCCAAAGTTATTCCCATATTATGTAAGCCAGAAACCTAAGAGTCATCCTTGGCACTTCCCTCTTTCTCATCCCTGTTTCAAATCTATTGCCAAATTCTGCAGATTTAACTTCCTAAATCTGTTAATTTCTCTCCATCTCCTTCACTACCTACTTTCTAATTGGTCTACCATATTTCTAAGGTCCCCTCCACCTACCTGTCCTACATACTAATGTCAGAAATAGTCTCCTAAAAATGCAAAATAATCATAACATCAATCCCCATATCCCTAAATCCCTCCTGATTACAATTTGAAATGGTTTCCCTATAGTCTGGCCCCAGTCCACTTCTTCCATTTTATCTCAAACCAGCATTAACTTTGCTTTCTATGCTCCAGCCACACCAACATATTTTCTGTCCCTCATCTCATCAGCTTTTCTCTTAAAAGGCTCTTCTCTCTCCCCTTGGCCTATTTATCTTTATCCTTCAGATCTCAGTTCATGAATCATTTCCTATGAAGAAAGCATTCCCTGACCTCCTGACCTAGGTCAAATTCTCCCTTACTGACTCTCAGAACACCATGTATCTCTCCTTCATGGTAGTTATCAGATGGAGTTTATATTAATTCCCCCCACTAGACTGTAAACTCCATAAGACAAAGCATTCATAAGAGTATGTTTTTTTGAAAAAAGGCTTCTGAGCCGGGCACAGTGGCGCACGCCTGTAATCCTAGCAGAGGCTGAGACAGGAAAATGGCGAGTTCAAAGCCAGCCTCAGCAACAGCAAGGTGCTAAGCAACTCAGTGAGACCCTGTCTCTACATAAAACACAAAATAGGGCTAGGAGTGTGGCTCAGTGGTCAAGTGCCCCTGAGTTCAATCCCCGGTACCAAAAAAAAACCAAAGGATTGTCTTTATTTTGCCCCCTAATTTTATTATCATTTTTTTCCCTCCACATTTTTCACTGGCAATTATAGTTGTACATAATGGTGGGATTTGTTATTTGTACATGGTCACCATACAGCAATATCAGTTAGCCAATATCACTCCCTTGCACTTCCTCCTTCCTCCCTTCCCCACTGCCTGTTCCCTTTCCTCTATTTTATTGATCTCCTTCTGATTTTCATGAGATTCCCCCTTTTTGAGTTTCTGGGGGTTTTTTATTCACCATTACATCTGTAAAATTGAGCATGGTGCCTTTGATTTCCTCTTATTCAACTTCTGTTCAAAATACTTCCTCTTCATAAAATATCCAAATCCACCTCATCTTTAAAATTCAGTTCAATAAAATCTCAACTTCAAATCTCCAGTTCTCCACTCAACAATTTCCCTAGTCGACTGGCTTCTTCTGAACTAATCTTTCATCATTAAGATATTAAAAATGGTCCTGTAAAATGTGAAAGAACCTATGATTAGTACAAGCCTACAAGACCTAAGTACATGAAGAATACAACCCAAATAGTAATACAGGTTGCTTCCAAGGAGGGGAACTGGGTAGCTCTGAGAAAGAGCCAAAGGGAAGACATTCTGCTTTATATCATTTTGCTTTCACTGAAGCTTGACTCACATGAACACGTTATCTAATATTTATAATAAGCTTGACTTGTGAACATATCTATTAGAAATAAATTACCCCAAAAAAATCTTAATTTAAAATAAGCAAAAATAAACTTTCTGGGAAAAACTTTAAAAATTAAAAAAAAAAAAAAAAAACCACTCATAGCTGGGCACAGTGGTGAAGGCTTGTAATCCCAGAGGCTTAGGAGGCTGAGGCAGGAGGATCACAAGTTCAAAGCAAGGCGCTAAGCAACTCACTGAGACCCTGTCTCTAAATAAAATACAAAATAGGGCTGGGATGTGGCTCAGTGGTTGAGTGTCCTTGAGTTCAATACCTGGTACCAAAAACAAACAAAAAACAACTCCTGAAACCCACACATTTATCGGGCAAAGTAAGATAAAACTGCCATCTTCTGCACTCTCCTATATACCTATAATTCCAGCTACTCAGGAGGCTGAGGCAGGAAAATTACAGTATGTGACCAGCTTCAGCAACTTAGCAAGACCCTGTCTCAAAATAAAACAATTAAAAGAGCTAGGATGGGGCTGGGATTGTAGCTCAGTGGTAAAGCACTTGCCTCGCACGCGTGAGGCACTGGGTTCGATCCTCAGCACCACATAAAAATAAAATAAAGATATTCTGTCTGCCTACAACTAAAAAATAAATATTTAAAAAAACAAATAAGTAAATAAATAAATAAAATGTTGATATTTGTGTCCATCTACAACTAAAAAAAAAAAAAAAATTTTAAAAAAAAAGCTAGGAAATGTAGTTTATAAGTGGCACACCCCTGGGTTCAATCCCCAATACCAAAAAGAAAAAACTGCTATCCATCCTTGGCTCCCATGTTTATATGTCCTAGAGAAACCTCTGGGCCTTACCACAACCTGTTACTTGGTATTTTTATTTTCTATTATGAAGGTGACAGGAATATGGACAAGAATCTAGGGGGAAGAAAAGGAAGCAGCAAAACCAGAATCGGCATGTTAGATGACAAATGGAACAGAAGACAAACATCGAGGTAAAACTATGAAAAAGTTAGCAAGAAAGTAGTCAATAACAGTAGCGCAAGGCAATATTAGGACAATTATCTGGTGAGGATGTTCTGTGTCTTTAATTAGGACCTAGGACCACACTTGTAAGCTGGAAATACAGTGAAAGTGAAATAAAGAAAATGTGATTATAAATCAGAGCTTGGAAAAGATGAGGTGAATGCAAAGATCTTAGAAACTAAGCCTTTATTAAAGCAGCTAAAATGATCTAATAAAAGTCTATTTGGAGACCAGAGAGAAAAATAAGATCCGAATATTTTAACGTACAATACAGTTGATGGTCCGTCTTTAAGAGCAGAGACCGTTGAAAGTAGAACGAATGATTGAAATGAGTGGGGGAAAACCATGCAGTCTTTTAAGAAGTGGACACAAAAGTCAGGTGGGTTAAGGAGCACAACTTCAATTCAAAAGAAAAGAGGATCTTTATGAAAAGGATATGTGAGGAAAGAGCGGTGGAAAGCCGGGATGGTGAGGCGAGACTTCTGACTCAGAAGCTTAAATGAGCACCGAGAGCGGCGCGCAGAACCCGGTTGAGGGCAGTAGCGTGACCCGGGGTTCCCTCACCTTGGCCTTGTAGCTGGGCAGGTTGCAGAGGATGTCCGTGCGCAGAGCCTCTTCTGCCAAGCTGCGGGCGCACAGGCTCCGCCACACCTCGCTGTTCTCATCGCCGTGTAGGCAGCGGTACCAGTGCTTGCACACCAGAGCGCAGCTCCGCAGCTCCGACAGCTCCAGGTAGGAGAACACCAACTCCAGCACCCGGCTGGGCAGCCGGCCCCCGACCCCTGCGGACCCGGAGCCCGCGCCCGCGCCCGCGCCCGCACCGCCACCGCTACAGCCAGCGCCACCCGAGGCTGCCCCAGCCCCCGGGCCCGGCGCCGCCATCACCTCACCAGCCGGCCCGAGGGCCGCTGCCTCCGCCGCTTCCCCCCGTCTCTGCACGGGAGGCCAAGCCTCGCCTTGAGACCGGAGCAGCTAGTTCACCGCCCCTTTCAGGGCCAACCGCCGGCGCCTCCACCACTCCCGCCCCTGCCCGGGGGCGTCCGCTGCGCGCCCCGCCTCACTGAGGGCAGAAGCACCGGCTGCACGGGCGTCCCCTGCCCCTCCCCCGCGGCTCAGTGCGGGCGCCGGAACCGCCCGACTCGCCCGGCCTTCTCTAGGCGCGCCCGCGGCTCCGCCATGCGGGTTGAGGGCACGAAGCAAGGGCGCACGCCCAGCTCGCTTGCTGTTCCTTTCGGCCCCGGATGTGACTGTTTGGCTGAGGCGCCTCGCGTTCTACGCTTGCTGGGATTGGACGCGGCTGGTGAGGTCATCACTGGGAGCCCAAGCGGAGAACGGGAAGCGCAGGTATGAGGCTGGTGCCGGTGGGTTCTGGGCTGCGCTCAGGTTCCTTTTCCTCTTTTTGTTCTAGTGGCTCCGCATCCGCTCTCTTGAGCCCCTTTGCCTGTGAAGTTTTCCTGTAGCATTTGGTCCCTGTTAAGTCTCCAGTTTAACGTACGAGATTTCTTTTTTCTTGCCAGCCAGTTCCTGGCGAAGCACATTCGATTTGAGGTTGATCCTTTTTTTTTTTACCTTGGGCATCTGGAGCCGTCTTTTCCTGGTCTGATTAGATCTTTTTCTTTACCTTCGGCAGCTGAGACGATCCTTTCCTAGTCAGGCCCGCTTGTTCTTCCTGGATATCGGTACTTATCAGAATTCCTGACCCAGCATGCGTTCAAAAAGTAAGGTGGCTGGCTACATTTGAATACCCTCCTGACAACCCCCGCCCCCGAAAATTTGAATAACTTCAAAGTGCCGTTTGAGGACTAAAAAAGTCCCGCGTGTTTTGGACAAAATGTATTCCCAGATCCACCGCTTAGTAAACAGATTAAGGCAATGTGTTTTAATTAAACATTACAATAGAGAAAATGACATGGATCCATATGACAGATGGTCTCGTGGAAGGGAAAGAATTTCAACATTATTTGGTCATAGTACGTTTTCCTAGAGGGCCCCAAAAGTTTTCTGACAGCCTTTTTAGGAAAAGAACACTAATCACAGCGTGAGCCCGGCTCCATACTGGGTCTTTTACACTGCTTTTGTTTGGTTGGTTTTTGTTTTGTGGTACCAGGGATCGAACTCAGGGTCTTGTTGGCACTTACGCAACTACTCTACCACTAAGCTACATCCTTAGCCCTCTACTCTGATCTTTATATAATTCTCAAGACCATTCAAAGCTAGTAATTATTATAATAGTAGGGTTCACAGATTCCCTTAGTAGTCACCTTGAGTGTCTTGCAATCTTTATGTAGTAAGAAGTCTTGCCTGAAACTTCCTGTGTATAATCCATTACTTGTTCTCTAATGAAAACAAGAACAGCAACCTCTATCCCTCCTGTTATGTAATTACTTGTTTATTTCTGGTTCCTTCTTCCAGATATCTTTTTCACCAAGCTCAGTAACCCAAATTTTCATTTTTACTAGGACCAGTGCCATAGCCTTTCAATCATTTTTACTATTATTCCATTTCTCCACGTCAAGACCAGCTTTAGGAAACCCAAACCTGTGAATGAGCATTGACCATTGATTATAGTGATGGTGGCTCTCAGATATTTCCTGAGTGTTGGACCAACTTTTGTCTGAAAAGACAGTTATGTTTCTTTTAAATTTGCAAGAATAAAGTTGATGCATCAGAGAAGCGCGTAAAGAATTATGCAGAATCAACAGATTTAAGGCACTGAAAAGGTAGGTGGTGCACTGCATATATAGTCCTAGCTACTGTGGAGGCTGAGATGGGAGGACCACTTGAGTAACAAAATCCTATCTCTTCTTTCTTTTTTGTTGGTGGGGGGAGGGTGTCACTGGGGATTGAACCCCCTGAGCTACATCCTCAGCCCTTTTTAATTTTTTATTTTCAGACAGGGTGTCAAAAGTTGTCGAGGCCATCCTTGAACTTGTAGTCCTTTCTCAGCCTCCTGGATAACTCGGATTACGGGCCTGTTCTACCACACATGGCAAAACCCTTAAAGAAGGAGGGCATGGACACTTGAAGAAGTGTGTAAGTGGAGGTAATGGCTGGAGAAGAGTGTTGATAATCAAGATCACTCATTTATTAGACTTTGAACTTTACTTGGTTTCAAAGTACAGGTGAGGTAGAGCCTTTGAAGGATCCCATGAGATAATTTTGGTGTTTTTCTAGTCCATCGTTTAGGTGACTTTCAGTGGCAGACCATCTCCCAAGGGACCCAGGTAGAATTTCAAAGATAACCTTTATCACTTCCTCCTTTTCTTCTTACAGATCTTCTACCTGCTCATCACCCTTCCCTCTCCCCCCATGTTCACTGCCCTCATTCTTCCCTCTGGCTATTCAGAACTGTCATCTGTGGCACTCCACCCTCAAGTTGCCATCCAGATACCACACCTTGCCCTCACCCACTTCATGATCTCATTAAGTGTTAGAAGGGAGGACTGTATTATCTAAAGTAATTTATAGTAGGATATTAACTGCTGTGCTTGATTCTTTAGGCAACTGCATAGGAAAAGAGAAGCTTATAGACTTGGTACATGAATGTGGGGATACTGGTACTTAATCTATTTCCGCTAAGCCTTCTAGTCCCAGTCAGAAAAATAAAAAACAGTAGCTTGCTAACAACTCATTCCTGAAAGATTGTTTAATTGAACCCAAATTTAATACATTTCCTTACTGCCCCTCTACCATAGGGGTCTGTTTGTTTAACACTTTTTGATAGTGGTCTTTGGGTGAGTTCTAAATAACAACAATTTTTTTTTAATATTTATTTTTTAGTTATAGGTGGACAGAATATCTTTATTTTATTTTTATGTGGTGCTGAGGATCGAACCCAGTGCCTCCCCCGTGCTAGGCGAGCACGCTACCACTGCGTCATAACCCCAGCCCCAATAACAACAATTTTGAATCTCTTGTTGAATCTCTGATCGATACTCCATATGACAAATGCTGATTGACTAAAATTAGAAGCCTCACTGAGTATATAGATTTTTAAATTTTTTCTTAGCTTTTTTTTTCCTTTGAGCATTTCCAGTAATACTTTTTTTTCCCTGTTTCTGTAGGTGACCAGTAAATATTACCCATGTGATTTCAAGATTAGAAATTTAATTCATTTTTTATCCTGGTGCATAGAGTTTAAGGTAGCGCTGTTCTTGGGTATTGTGGGTTTAATACAAGAGTTAACAAATGTTTCCTATGGAAAAATTTAAAGGAACTATATTGCTGGTTATAATAGTTCCTTTAAGCATAAAATCCACTTATTGCTTAATTCCTCATACTTTGGGGTGGAGCTTAACCAAATGCACCTTTAAAATGAGTTAATTTCTTTTTTTTTTAATATTTGTTTTTTAGTTGTAGGTAGATAGAATATCTTTATTTTATTTTTACGTGGTGCTGAGGATCGAACCCAGTGCCTCACGCGTGCTAGGCAAACACTCTACCACTGAGCCATAACCCCAGCCCCAAGTTAATATCTTTCAGAAAAGAATTATATTAGGAAGAAAATCTGCTAAAACTTTTGTCTGCCAGTCAACATTTTATTTGGATCTACTGTGAATAGAGTTGTATTAGAGAAATAAAAGTACTAGAATCCTTGTCTCGTTCTTGTCTTATCTAAAACCTGAAATCCCAGTAGGGATGCCAAACCTGTATGCACACACAAAAAAGCATGTCATAGAATCATAGAGTACAGACTTCCTGACTTTTGGGAAAGGGAAAGAGAGAGGGCTGGGTATTGGAACCAGAGGCACTCTGCCAGATCCCCAGCCCTTTTTATTTTTTTTATTTTGAGACACGGTCATTAAGGTATGAGGTAGGCTGACCTCTAACTTGCAATTCTCCTACCTTAGCCTTCCAAATTGCTGGGATTACATGCATGCACCACCACACCCAGCCAGACTTCCTGATTTTAAAGTTGATTCACCATCACAAAATTGAGGCCCTAATTTAGTAAACACCCTAAAAATTAATAGTTAAAGTTATTGGTGACTTAAATTTCATATTTTAAGTCAGGAAAGCATCTTTATCAGATGATAAAGTTCCTATGCATAAAAACATACCTTAATTTAAAATCATGCAGATGACAGTTTCTATGTATAAAAATATAATATACCTTTATTTAAAATCATTAAGGGGCTGAGACTGTAGCTTAATGGTAGATGGTGTGCTTAGCATGCACAGGGCCCTGGTTCCATCCCCAGCACCAAAAAAATAAATCATGTGTCCTTTCTCTTGATTTGTATGGAGCTTTTGGTAAGAATCTTTGTTATGGCAGAAGATTATTTAATACTATTTAAGTACTTCTCAGGAAAAATCAAATCACCAGGACTCCCTCTCTTTACTTCCCTCTGAGTCATTTCCTCTCTAAGACTCTCCCTTAAATCTTTGCTTCAGTCTCTGTGTAATTAGTTTCCTTTATATACTAATTGAATGCTTCTGGAAAAAAAAGTTTAGTTTTGTGTCTTCCCATTTTATCATCTTTATGAATATTGCTATATATACTTTTATGACCGTGTGTCTGTTATCTTGATTACTGATAAGTCTGATGTTTTTGCAGTCTGAGTCGTGATTCTGCATGTGAAAAGAGATAAAGGAGTGTGGCTAAAAGTAGGAGGAAATAAGCAGTTTCGTATTGAGAATGCAAACTTTAGGCAGATTGCCACGTTGTTTTAAATGATTTTTTTTGAAACATTATTAGGAATTTATCTCTGTACCATTGGACTAATTTCAAGTATCTTATCTGAAAGTAGTTTAAAAAAAAAAAAAACTCATGCAGTTTTTCTTTGGTAATATCTCTCTAGGCTTGTGAAATGAAAGAGTAAATTTGTCCCAATAGATTTGTTTGCTTCCTTTTTTTTTTTTTTAAATATTTTTTTAGTTGTTGATGGATCTTTATTTTATTCATTTATTGTTTGTATGTGGTGCTGAGGATCGAACCCAGTGCTTCACGCATGCTAGGCAAGTGCTCTACCACTGCCACAGCCACAGCCCTGTTTGCTTCCTTTAATCTGACCCTTAGAGTTGTATAAATTGCCCTGATTTCCTTTTTGGCCTTGACCAATAGACAGCTGATACAGGGCAGTATTATGTGTCAATTCTAGTCTGTATGCCTGGCATTCCTAGAGTAGGATAAATCTAATCATGTACATTTGTACTACTATTGTGTAAGTACAGGTAGATACTAATATGATTTTAAAATCTCTGAATACATTTTAAAACAGTATTGAAATATTAATAGCATTTGGTCCTTTTCTGTACTTTAAAAGAATACTAACAAAACTATTGTTAAGTGGAGTTGTTAGAAAGGGTCTTCATTGTTTAAATACCTGGAATCCCTTTATATTGGATCTCATGTTTAAATCCTGAGAGTCAGGTGTCCTTGGACAAATTATTTAGCATTTCTGGAATTCAGGGGTTTTGTTTATTTGTTTGTTTGTTTTGTGGTGCTGGGGATTGAACCCAGGGCCTTGTGCATACTAGGCAAAAGTTCTACCACTGACCTACACCCCAGCTCAGTGACTCAGTTTTATTATCTGTTAAAAAAAATTAATCAGAAGAGTGGTTTGAGAATAAATTTATATAGCCTATTGAATAAGTCTCTGCTGTCTCCCAGTGGTCTACTTTTTTTTTTTTTTTTGGTGCTGGAGATTGAACTCAGGGGCACTCGACCACTGAGCCACATCCCCAGACCTATTTTGTGTTTTATGTAGAGACAGGGTCTCACTGAGTTGCTTAGCGCCTCGCCGTTGCTGAGGCTGGCTTTGAACTCACGATTCTCCTGTCTCAGCCTCCCTAAGTACTGGGATTACAGGCATGCACCACCACACCTGGCTTGTTTATTCTTATGTGATGTGATTCTCACGTCAAAAATTATAGAGGATCAAGTTTACTTGAGTTCCTGATAGTAAAGGAAGCCCTCTTAAGCATATGCCCACTAATATACCTCTGCTGTCAACTATTATACCCTGCATTCAAATAGGTTTTTATAAACTTGATCTTTGATGTTTTTTAAGATGTCTTTTTAAAATATTTAAATGAAATGCGTCTTATTATATGTGTATCCTGCCATCAAGTTCTTGTATAAAACATGATATTATAGTTTTTTCCCCCTTCACAGAGTCTCCTGGGCCACTATGGCAGTGAAGTGGACTGGTGGACATTCTTCTCCTATTCTCTGCCTGAATGCAAGTAAAGACGGGCTAGTGGCTTCTGGAGCAGAGGGTGGAGATCTCATGGCTTGGGGTGAAGATGGGACTCCTTTAGGACACATGCAGTTCCAAGGGGCTGATGATGTTACCAGTGTCTTATTTTCTCCCTCCTGCCCCACCAAGCTCTATGCATCACATGGAGAAACCATTAGCATACTGGATGTTCGGGCCCTCAAAGATTCCCTGGACCATTTTCATGTGAATGAAGAAGAAATCAATTGTCTTTCATTGAATGAAACTGAAAACTTGCTGGCTTCTGCTGATGACTCTGGGGCAATCAAAATCCTAGACTTGGAAAATAAGAAAGTTAGCAGATCCCTGAAGAGACATTCCAATATCTGTTCTTCTGTAGCTTTTCGACCTAAAAGGCCTCAGAGTCTGGTGTCATGTGGCCTGGATATGCAGGTGATGATTTTGCAAAGAATATTTAAGTAATTTCTGAATAGGATTTGCTAACAAAATGTTTTTTGGTTGGTTGTTTTGGTTTGGTTTGGGTTGGTTGGTTGGTTGGTTGGTTGGTTGGTTTTTGGCAGTGCTATGAACTGAACCCAGGTCCTTGCACATACTAAGCATATGCTGTACCAATGAGCTATATCCCCAGCCCCCAGAATCAGAGTTATTGATCAGGCTAAATATGTTGCATTTTCTATTCTGTACTAACATGTCTTACCCATTTATGAAACATAAGCTTTACTTCTAAGTTGAATGGTAACCTAACAAAGTCTAGTAGATTTTATTCACAGAGTAATCATTAATCCGCTAGTTTTCCTTTCTCTATGCTTTAAAACATTTCTAAAACCTTAGGATTCAGGTAGTTGATTCTAAACAAACAAAGGGGAGGGCAGAGGTAGAGATGATCCACACATTCTCTACAAACTCTGTGTTACTTAAAAGAAAGGAAAGAAAAGTTGGGGGACCTGGCTCTGTTTTTACTTTAAAATTCTGGAGTAAATTAATTGAAATAGTGTTTGTTGATGATGACAATCAGAGCGTTGTATTCGATACTGGGTTTTGAAAGCAACATCACAAATTAGCCCAAATGCAGAGGAAGACTACCAGGAAAGTAGATATATCTACAAACCTCATTATATGTGGGAGCTGGAGTTTAGTTTTCTCGAGGGTTGAAAATGGAATTACTAATTTAAATGGCAGAAGTCACAGGGAAACAGAATTTGGATTAATAGAAGGGTTTTTGTATAGCTTGACTTTCCCTTCCCTTTGAAAGAATAAATCTCATCACTGAAGTGAGAATAATCATGACTTCTCTCACTTACTAGTGCTTACTAGTGATTTACATATATTAGTTTTAATTCTAATCATACCCTCCCAGATCATTAATTTTCCTTTTCTATAAAGGAAACTGAAATTCAAGTTAAGTGTCTACAAAACTGCCTGACCAGAATTCAAATCTCAATCTCTCTGGCTCCAAAGCCCATGTTTTTTTCTCTGTGACATCTGAGATATTTAAACAGAATATCATCTGTTATAGGAATGTGATAGGAGCTCGGTGCAATGGCATACACTGTAATCCTAGCTACTTGAAAGACTCTCAGGTTCGAGGCTAGTCTGAGTAACTTAGCAAAATGAAAAATAAAAAGGGCTGGGGATGTAGCTCAATAGTAAAGCACTCACCTAGCACATATGAGGCATTGGGTTCAATCCTCAGCACCACATTAAATAAATAAATAAAGGTATTGTGTCCTCCTACAACTAATATATTAGTTGTATTGCCTCACATGCACAAGGCTCTGGGTTCAATCCCCAGCACCACAAAAAAAATAAATAAACTATATGTTCATTGTAGGTGGACACTATATATATATCTCTATACATATAAACACACACACACATATTCTTTAAAAAGAAAAGTTTATTAGTTTGGAAACAGGTGACTTCTAGAAAGTGAGTCATTTAATAATGGCCTATATGCCCAACACTATTCTAGGCATTTAACCTATATTTTCAATAATACACAGTTTGTACTGCTAAGATTCTTTTGTTAATCAGCAAAGGGTTTTTTCCTTTTCACCTTCTTGGTCAGTGGTCGTTGACAATCCCTCCTCCACCTTGTACATCTCTTAGGAATCCGTGAGGCCGGATTGGTGGTTACAGTGGCCACCCCTAGCTCCATTAAGCTACCATCATTTAGTTGGGGGGAAGTTGGAGAGCCTAGCAGTGGGGTCAGTGGATGCCCTGCAGTGCTGGGATTACCCCAAACAATGAATTGCCCCACCAAAAGTATTGTAGTAACTGTATTGAGAATCATTCTTTGTGAGATACAGTTACTCTACACCCTCTAAATTCCTTTTCCACTCCTAGGCCTTTGACCAAACCCTTTATAAACCTCCATTCTGTACCCTTGGGATGATAATCTGCCTGTGTGGTTGTGAAGAAGCACTGCACAGCCAGGTGGATATGTTTAAAGGAGGCCAGTCCTAGTGTATTTTTGACTAGTCATTCTTTTCTTTTTGAAAAACTGGTGCAAAATATTTATTCCAAGTTAGTTATTTTATGCAGTAGTTTTTCCCCTCAACAGACTTGTGATAACCACATCTTTTAAATCTGCAAATCATGTTATCAAAATAATCTTAATCTATGAAATCTCACAAAAATTCATATTTTACAATCTACCCTGAATATCAAGACTGCAAGAATAACACGAATATCCAAATATATTTTTTTAAACATTTACTCTTCTTTTTTTTTAAACGTTTTTTAGTTGTCAATGGATCTTTTCATTTTATTTATTTATATGTGGTGCTGAGGATCGAACTCAGGGCCTGAATGCATGTGAGACAAGCGCTCTACCACTGAACCACAACCCCAGCCCTCCAAATATTTTATAGCTGTACCCAAAAAGGAAAAAAATATATATATGCTTTGTTAAGGGCTAAAGTTACCCGACTAGTCATTCTTTCATTTTCCAGCTATCCCAATTTTTCCTCACTGGCTCATTAATTATTCATTGGGCATGGCAATTAAATATGCAGAGGTGACCTGTTCTCTTCAGATTAGATAAGGAATGGACATCCAAAATCTACCATTTTGCCTCCATTTCTAGGTGAGACAGTCTAGTGGCAAGGCAGCTGCTAGTTAACAGTCTAGGAAACAAATATTCTGTGAAAGTTAGGTTTAGGTAATAGCCTATTTTTATTTGCCTGGCAAAATTGTTAAAAGTTCACTACAGATTAACTTCTGCAGTGGTCTGTGTTATAGCAATAGCAGCTAAGAAAGAACATTTTTTTGGTTCTAAGGATCAAATCTAAGGCCTGGCACATGCCAGACAAGTACTCTACCACTGAGCTGCAGCCCCACAACCATGCTTTTAAAAGAGTACTTCCTTCATCAGAGTTGAAACTCTTTTTCTATAGTTTTCTTTTTAAAACCTGGTTATGTAATATTATTCTAAACTTTAAGAATAACCAGTCTAAAGCCAGGCACGGTGGCTCAAGCCTGTAATCCCAGCACTTAAGGAGGCTGAGACAGGAGAATCGCGAGTTCAAAGCCAGTCTCAGCAATGACAAGGCGCTAAGCAACTCATTGAGACCCTGTCTCTACATAAAACACATAATAGGGCTGAGGATGTGGCTCAGTGGTTGAGTACCCCTGAGTTCAATCCCTGGTACCAAAAAAAAAAGAATAACCAGTCTATCAGGGAGCCTAAGAACATAGACATGATAGTAAAATGGCACAAAAGTTCTTGCTAGGTTAATTTTGAGTTCTTTCTCTGAGCAACCACAGTTTTATCTGAAGGCAGCAATTGAATTATTGCCATGTTTAACACACCTAATTTTGTTATTTCAGAAATTATAAAATTCTTTGTTTTTATTTAGACTGGTTTAACTAATGAGGCAAATAGCATTCAAAGAGGCAGGGACCTGCCAGACACAGTGGCACATGCCTTTAATTCCAGCAGTTTTGGAGGCTGAGACAGGAGGATCTCAAATTTGAGGCAAGCCTCAGTAATGTGGTGTCACCCTATCTGAAAATGTAAAAGGATTGAGAATGTAGCACAGTGGTAGAGCACCCCTGAGTTCAGTCTCCAATACTGCAAAGTAAAGAAGAGGGAGAAATTTTTGCACAGGTCATTTTTTAAAAATTTTTTTTTAGTTGTAGATGGATGCAATATCCTTATTTTATTTATTTACTTTTATGTGGTACTGAGGATCAAACCCAGTGACTCATGCATGCGAGGCAAGTGCTCTACCACTGAGCTACAGCCCAGCCCTGCACGGGTCATTTTGATATGTTTTCATTCACTCTGACCATTTGCCAGTTGTCCACTTTCGTTCCCTTTGACTTTTTATAGACCTATAAGCCTCAAACTTTATTCTTTTCCTTCACTATCTTTAGCTCTTCTGCTTAGGGCATTAACTGCTCAAACAGCTGGTTGAGAATTGAGTGTGAAATGCTTTGGAGTCTTTGGCAGTTACAATGAATAAAGAAACATAAAGAGTGGGCTGGGGATATAGCTCAATGGTAGAGTGCTTGCCTGGCATGTGCGAGGCCCTGGGTTTGATCCTCAGTACTGGGGGTGGGGGGTCAAAAAGCATAACAGGAGTATCTAAGCAGGTACCATCTAAATCATTAGTACTTGGAAATAACTCTAAAATTGGCAGAATCTAGAATGATTTAGCACATTTAGATGATTTAAATCAAATACAAAAATGTTTCATTTGCTGAAAACACATTGAGTGCAGTTTGTTTTAATGTCTTAGGAGGACAGAAACTACAGTCCTGACATTCTAGGGCTGTATGACAAAGAACTGGGGTACCTGCCAATCCACTTAAGCTAGCAGATTCTGTAATGTCAGTTTTCCTTGTGTTCAGATTTTTTAATAGCATAACTGATGATAATCTTATCAGATAAGATCTGTTCATTTGGCTATCTAAATAAGGCTGTACTTATCCTAGTGTCCATTTAAAATGTGAGTTATAAAATGTTGTCTGTTCTCTTTGAAAGGATTAAGAATATTTTTCTTCCTGGGCATGGTGGCACAGGCCTGTAATCCCAGCAGCTCAGGAGGCTGAGGCAGGAGGATAAGAGTTCAAAGCCAGCCTCAGCAATTTAGCGGGGCCCTAAGCAACTCAGCGAGACCTTGTCTCTAAATAAAATATTAAAAAGGACTGGGAGCCGAGCGCGGTGGCTCAAGCCTGTAATCCCAGCACTTAGGGAGGCTGAGACAGGAGAATCGTGAGTTCAAAGCCAGCCTCAGCAACGACGAGGCGCTAAGCAACTCAGTGAGACCCTGTCTCTACATAAAACACAAAATAGGGCTGGGGATGTGGCTCAGTGGTCAAGTGCCCCTGGGTTCAATCTCCAGTACCAAAAAAATAAATAAATAAATAAATAATAAATAAATAAAAAGGACTGGGAATGTGGCTTAGTGGATAGCACCCCTGGGTTCAATCTCCAGTACCAAAAAAAAAAAAAGAATATTTTTATCAAATTGATTGACACAGGGGGTATGAATCAGTATATTATAGTGTAAAATTAGTTCACAAAACTTTTTTTTTAAATTTTTTAGTTGTAGGTGGACACAATAGCTTTATTTTATTTTTACTTGGTGCTGAGGATCGAACCCAGTGCCTCCCACGTGCTAGGCGAGCACGCTACCACTGCGCCACAACCCCAGCCCACTTTTTTTGTTTTAATAGCATTTTTGTTTAAGCTATTTGTCTAATTTTGTTTTAATTAGCATTTTGTTTAAGCCAGTCTAGTAGTTCTAAGATCATGCTAGGGAACAACAATAAAAAAGCCAAATATAAACCAGGATGCAAATTGATTAGCAGATACATTTTAGATTTCTCCTCTTTCCTAAGTGTTATTATTAGGCAAAAGCAAAGATGAATTAAATCCCTGGAAGCAGACAAGCCAGTGTTACATGTCGATTAGTACATTAGGAATACAGTATGTGGTAGTGCACACCTGTAATCCCAGCCACTCAGGAGACCAAGGCAGGAGGATCTAAAGCTTGAGGCCAGCCTTGGCAAATTAGAGAGACCCTGTCTCAAAATAAAATAAAAAATGGGCTGTGAATATAGCTCAGTGGTAGAGTACTTGCCTAGTATGTGTGAGGACATGGGTAGACTCCCCAGTACCAGAAAATAAAGATTTGGAACTAGATATGGGATAGAGAGAGGTTGGCTGGAATACGTAAGCTCCTAGGATAGGTAATTTAGGTAATGGGAAAGAAAATGAAAGCCATTCCAGTCAGAAATTATTTCAACAATAATCTAGATTTAATTTATTTAGGCCTTTTTATAACCAGCATAAATGAAAATTAACAAATTTTATAATCTTCAGCAGTTTGGGGTTTTTTGTTTTTTTTTTTTTCCTTGTTTTGTTTTTCAGACAGGGTCTCACTATTTTGTTCAGGCTAGCCTTGAACTCCTGGACTCGAGTGATCCTACTGCCTCTTGAGCAGCTGGGACTACCGACAGCGCCACCATGCTCAGCATAATCTTCAGTTTACTTGAAATAATGAGGTAGAAAGATATGGAAACTGGCAGCTGCTTAATAATTACACTTTAATGGGGTCTGTTCATCGTCATTATTTAGCATCTTGTTTTGTAAATTCTACCTTCCCATCTGCATTCTAGCTTTAAGTCCAGTTTGAGGTAGCATTCTACTGGCGTGTTGTGGTTGAGTCTAATTTGTTTTTTTAATACTGCTGGGAATGTATCCGACTGATCATTCTTTGACTACTTTGATGATTTTATTAGAAGCTGGATAAGCACTGTAGTTGAGCAAAATGGCTAGTACTTTGTGTGACTGTAATTTCATCTTATTTAAAGGTGATGCTGTGGAATCTTCAGAAAGCCCGGCCACTCTGGATTACAAATTTACAGGAGGATGAAACAGAAGAAATGGAAAGCCCACAATCACCTGGTCAGCTCTTAAACCCCGCTCTAGCCCACTCTGTCTCTGTGGCATCATGTGGCAATATTTTTAGTTGTGGTGCTGAAGATGGTAAGGTTCGAATCTTTAGAGTGATGGGAGTCAAGTGTGAACAAGAACTGGGATTTAAGGGCCACACTTTGGGAGTGTCCCAGGTCTGCTTTCTGTCAGAATCCTACTTACTGCTTACTGGAGGGAACGATGGGAAGATAATGTTATGGGATGTGAGCAGTGAAATTGAGAAAAAACAGAAGAGTCCTGCAAAACATACCCACAGAAAGAAAACTAAAAGAGCAGCTTACACCAAGCAGGGTGGAAACACTAATGCTTCAGTAACAGATGAGGAAGAACATGGCAAAATTTCACCAAAGCTAAATATTGAACATGGAGAAAAGGTGAACTGGCTCTTAGGTACAAAAATAAAGGGACATCAAAACATATTAGTAGCTGATCAAACTAGTTGTATATCTGTATATCCCTTAAATGAATTTTAAATCCAATAAAAACTGTGGTAAAACTGTTTCAGATTTTTAAAAATTCTGCTTCTCTTAATCTATCATGTAAAATCATACCATCTCATTGTATAAATTTTTAAGATGTTTGGTTGTCTTATCAAGCCTCCTGACTTAAGGAAGCCCACATCCTGATCCAAAGGTGGTTACCACATTAGTTATGACATTAGTTATTTCTTTTTTATTTTTAGTACTGGGGATAAAACCCAGGGGCACTTTACCACTCAATTACATCTCCAGTCCTTTTTTTTTTTTTGGAGATAGAGTTTCACTAAGTTGCTTGTGATCCACCTGCCTCAACCTCTGGAGTTGCTGGGATTACAGCCATGCACCATCACACCTAGCAACATAAATTATTTCTGATTCCAGATTTTTTTTAGGTGTAGATGGACCTTTTTATTTTATTGATTGATTGATTGATTGATTTTTTAATATTTTTTAGTTGTAGATGGACGCAATATCTTTTATTTATTTATTTGTATGTGGTGCTGAGGATCCAACCCAGTGACTCACGCATGCAAGGCAAGCACTCTACCACTGAGCCACAGCCCCAGCCCCTTATTTATTTTTTTTAATGTGGTGCTAAGGATTTAACCCAGTGCCTTACACATGCTAGGCAAGTGCTCTAAGAAAAAATCTTTTGTTCTTTGTAAGGCCCAGAGACCTTATTAACAATAGCCTGTCCTGTGTTCCAGGGTCAAGTCAGTTTAGAATATTACACAGCAGTTCAGGCTATGATGCTGGTGGGAGCAAGAATATATTGAAGTTATAAATAATCAGAATTTCAGCTGGTTATGGTGGTGCATACCTGTAATCCCAGTGGCTTGAGAGGCTGAGGCAGGAGAATCACAAGTTCAAAGCCAGCCTCAGCAATTTAGCAAGACTCTTTCTCAAAATAAAATATAAAAAGCGTTAGGGATATGGCTCATTGGTTAAGCACCCCTGGGTTCAATCCCAATACCCCCCCCACAAAAATCAGAATTTCTGACTAATAACAAGATATAAGGTAAAAAAGAAAATAGAGAAAAGGTCGAGAGTAAGTTCCTTTTCATCCTATTCTCTTTCTGAATGTTCTTTCAGCTTTTCCTCACACTGCCTACCCTTAAAGTTTTTTGTTTTTGTTTTGTTTGTTGTTTGCAGTACTCGGGATTAAATCCAGGGGTTTTCTACCACTGAGCTACATCCCCAGCCCTTTTTTTTTTTCATTTTGAGACAGAGTCTCACTACGTTGCTCAGGACTCTAGTTGCAAGGAATGGAAACCAAATTAAAAAGCTAAACAACTCAGTGGGATCCTGTCTCTACATAAAACACAAAATAGGGCTGGATGTGGCTCAGTGGTCAAGTGCCCCTGAATTCAATCCCCAGTACCAAAAAAAAAAAAAAAAAAGCCTTAAGGGAGTTATGAGTACATCTCAGGGGTGGAACACTTGCCTAGCATGTGCAGTGCCCTGGGTTCAATATCTAGCACCATGAATAAATAAATAAATGTTGACTTAAGGGAATAAAAATCAATTTATTTACTCACATAATTGAGAAACCAAAGAACAGTAAAGTATGTACTGCTGGGGTTACGCTGATGGGATGTGAGTCTATCTAGGAAAGAGGTGGGGCACCTCTTTCCTAGAGGTGGCAAGAGAAGCCTCAGCAATTTTGAGCCTGAAACCAGCCATTTTCAAAACAAGTATCTTCATGGAGCCTTTTTGGTTTTGGTTTTGTTTTGCTTAAGCTGGTCTGAGCTGGATTTTCAGCTTGCCACCAAAAGAATCCTGATCAATTAAGTGGGCAATCAGTAAATATTGTTTGGTGTTCTCACTTGGAATTTAAGGAAAGGAGAATATCATCATTGGTCTTGAAAAGTTCATTGGCAAAGGACTCTAGTTGAGTACTGACAGAAGCAAAAGTTCCAATCCCACTACTGGGAGGCTCTCTTGGCTATCTTGGACCTTAGTTTTCTTACTTGAAAGTGAAGGGGTTGAATAAGACTCCCCTAAGGTGTCTTCTATGCTGTCTTATGAAATGAAAACAACACCATCATATTGTGCTTATGTGCTTATCTAATGTTTATAACATATGCTAAATGCCAGTAAGCAATAATAATCATGGACAACTTCTGGGGGTTTTAGGAAGACCTTTTGAAAGTTACCCAAGTACAGCATCATTTTAGCCACTGATTTTGAATAGCAAACATCAACTCAGATTGCCCAAGCAAAAAGGAAAATTTTACTTTTTACCATCAAGACAAGAGAGAAGGAGGGAGTAAAATTCTGTCTTAACCTGGAGCTTAAATGGAGCTCTTCCCTTCTCTTCACTCTCTTAACAGGGAAGCCGTTAAGAACCAAGACAGCTGTTAACTTTCAGTCTCTGAGTCCATGTAGTCACTTGGCTCTGTTTCTTTCTACCTAATGGCTTTTTTAAAAAAAGATGTCATTTAGGGGCTACATCAGCAACTCATTTCAATGCCAGAAACCAGTGGAACAATGTCACAGGTTCAAGTTCCAAATCTCTGGAGAAAACCAGATTGGTTCCTCTTAGGTGCTTATCTAACTACCACATAGATGATTATTGCCAAAGGGGCCTACTCCCACACGGGGAGGTGGTTCTAAAAGAAGCTTAGCTCTGGGAGTCAGCTGCCATTCACGATAAATAGAAACTTCCTGGACTGACCCCAAAGATTTACAACCAACTATTGATACTTTGGTAGTAAATTTTCAGTGTGAAAATTATAAGCAAAATGAACTGTTCTTATGAGTGCCAGACATTTCACTACAGTTAGTGTTTCCATTTGCAAAGAAGAGATGTCCAGATTAATTAAAGAGAGTTTGAGGAAACATGAGGGTAAAGTAAGCAAAAGAAAGTACTTCTGCCTAAGCTTACAGAGAACCAGAATATCATTTTTGAATATAGTTAGCTCTAGTAGTCTTCTGGCCACTCAGGTGACAAGTAGGAACTTCAGTGGTTGCCCCCCTCAGAAGTAGACTTTCAGTGACCTCCCCCGCATTTTTAGCAAGCTAAGAAATGTGCCCCAAAGATAATCAGATGCTAATCACTGAAACCTTTAAATATTACCTGATTGGTGATCTTTGTAGAGGTGATTAAGTTATGAATCTTATATTAAAATCATGTTTGTCTATTTTTATTGGAGTGTAAGATGCTTAAGGATAAGGACTGTCTTATTTCACTTAAAAGTATATTGGTGTGGGGACTGGGATTATAGCTCAGTGTAGAGTGCTTGCCTTGCATACGTGAGGCCCTGGGTTCAATCCTCAGCACCACATAAAAGGAAATAAAGATATTGTGTCCATCTACAACTAAAAAAATATTTTTAAAGAAAGTATATTGGTGTGGCTTGTCCTGGAACTTGTCTACTTGCCAACCAACATAAACTTTGAAGACCCTTTCACAGACCTGTACTGAATTCTTTGAGGATAAGTAACTCTGAGGAGATGGAAAAAAATAAAATGAAACTGAGCAAGAGATTTAAACAAGAGATTTGATTTATCACCAAAGTGGATATGTAAATGGCCAAAATGTACATGAAAAAGTGCCTGACATTAATAGTCATTAAGTAAATTGCAAATTAACACATCATAAAGGCTGGGGTTGTGGCTCAGTGGTGGAGTGCTCACCTAGCACATGTGAGGCACTGGGTTCGTTCCTCAGCACCACATAAAAATAAAAGGTATTATGTCCATCTACAACTAAAAAATATAATAATAATTAAAAAACAATGTAAGAGGCTGGGGTTGTAGCTCAGTGGTAGACCACTTGCCTAGCACATGTGAGCACTGGGTTCAATCCTTAGCACCACATAAAAATAAATAAAGGTATTGTGTCCATCTACAAATAAAAATATGTATATATTTTAAAACACTAAAAAAACACAATGGTAAACCTACATACATCCATTAGAACGGCTGAAATTACAAAGATTGATAATGTTGATGAGGATGCAGAGAACTGAAACTCATACATTATTGGTAGAAATGCAAAATGATACAGCCACTTTGGAAAACAGTTTTTCAGTTTCTGTAATTAAGCATATGCTTACTCTATGACCCAAACAATTCCACTCCCAGATATTTTATTCAGGAGAAAAAATTTTGTCCACACAAAAATATCAACCCCAATGCTCATAGTTACTTTTTATTTGTGATAAATAAATTGGAAATAATTTAGATGTCCATCAGTGTGACTACTTGAACAAATTATGACATATCTACATAATAAAATATACTGAGCAACAAGTACTGACATGCAGCAAACAAGTCACATGTCACAAGCATTATGGTATGTGAAATAAGCCAGATACAAAATACTGTATGATCCTATTTATAAGACATTCCAAAAAAGGCAAAGCAGAAAGCAGATGAGCAGATGAGTGCAGTGGATGTAGCTCAGTATAAGTGCTCATCTAACACGTGCAAAAACCTAGGATGGATCCCCAGTATGGCAAAAAGAAAAACAAATAAAAAGCAGATTGGAGCTCACTAGGAGGCAGAGGTGGGTTACAAGATTGATTTCCAAGAAGCACAAAGGTTTTTTTCAGGGGATGGCTGGAGGGGGCAGTACTAGGGATTGAACCCAGTGAATGGGAAGGTTACAACTGAGCTAAGTCCCCAGTCTTTATTTTTTCTTTACTTTTTTGGGGGGGAGGCGGGAGGCAGCATGTACCAGGGAGCTTAACCACTGAGCCACATCCCCAGCACTATTTTGTATTTTATGTAGAGATAGAGTCTCACTGAGTTGCTTAGTGCCTCGCCCTTGCTGAGGCTGGTTTTGGAACTCGAGATCCTCCTGTCTCAGCCTCCCAAATTGCTGGGATTACAGACGTTCACCACTGTGTCTGGCCCCAGCCCTTTTTTTTTTTTAAATTTTTTTTAGTTGTTAATTGACCTTTATTTATTCATTTTTTATATGCGGTGCTGAGGATCGAACCCAGTGCCTCCCATGTGTGAGGCAGGCACTCTACCACTGAGCCACAATCCCAGCCCATGGCCCCGGCCCTTTTTTAATATTTTATTTAGAGACAGGGTCTCACTGAGTTGCTTAGGGCCTCACTAGTTGCTGAGGCTGGTTTCAAACTAGTGATTCTCCTGCCTCAGCCTCTCGAGCCACTGGGATTACAGTGTGCGCCACAGTGACCAGCTTATTTTTTAATTTTAAGACAGGTTCTCACTAAGTTGATGAGGCTGATCTCTAACTTGAGATCCTCCTGCCTCAGTCTCCAAAGTCTTATGGGTATGTGCGACCAAGTCTGGTTGAGGTGCAAGGGAATTTTTAAAGGAAATGGAGATATTCTGTGATCATGATTGTATTTATGTGACTGTGAACATTTGCCAAACAAAGCTCATTGAGTTGTAGTTTTAAAGTACTGAATTATTGAATTTTATTTTTAAATTATATCTCAAAATAATTTTTACAAAAGGTTATTTGTAAACACCTGGACACAGTGGCACTTTGGGAGGCTGAGGCAGGAGGATCGCGAGTGCAAAGCCAGCCTCAGCAATGGGGAGGCACTAAGCAACTCAGTGAGACCCTCTCTAAATAATACACAAAATAGGGCCGGAGATGTGGCTCAGTGGTTGAGTGCCTGAGTCCCTGGTAACAAAAGAAAAAGAAAAGGTTGTTTGCAATAAAAGTGCAAGTTCAAGACAAATGTCTTAGTCACTTTTCTAAATCTATTACAACCCAAAGTTTCTTGTACATAGAAAGTTTGGAATCAGGCAAGGTGGTGCACACCTGTAATTCCAATGACTTGGGAGCCTGAGGCAGGAAGATTACAAGTTCAAGACCAGCCTCAACAATTTAGTGAGGCCCTAAGCAACTTAGACCCTGTCTCAAAATAATAAAATAAAAAAAGCACTGGGGATGTGGCTCAGTGGTTAAGTGCCCTGTGTTCAATCTCTGGTACAAAAGAAAAGGAAAGAAAGCTTGGAGCTTTCACTGTCTTTGTTAAGGTTTATCTTGCTTTAATTTATTTTATCACAGCTCATTTTTCTCTTAAAGTAAGAATTTTTTCATTAGATTTTACAACTTAATACTTTCCCCATATTTTTCTAGTTTGACATTATGATCTTAGAAATAACAATACAAAGAAGAGTTATAACTGGGCATATGTTCAAGGGAAACCTCTCGTTCAGCAGATACAAGTCCCCCAGAGCCAATGGAGTCACTCAACACAAGGGTCAATAAACCCCTTCACCAATGTTCTACATCAGTTCTCCACTCCTCAACAGCAGCAGTGGAAGTCAGAGAAAATAACAGGAAGACTTTATCTTCCATATCATGTCATGGAGTTTGGTTTGAAAAACTCACAAAATCTAAAAATTTTTTTAAAAATATTTTAGTTATAGATGGACACAATATCTTTATTTTGTTTATTTATTTTTATATGGTGCTGAGGATCAAACCCAGTGCCTCACATGTAGGAGGCAAGCGCTCTGCCACTGAGCCACAACCCAGCCCCCTAAAATGTTTTTAAAAAATAAATGGCAGAGCCAGGAATAGTGGCGCACACCTGTAATCCTAGCAGCTCTGGAGGCTGAGGCAGGAGGATCTCAAGTTCAAAGCCAGCCTCAGCAATCACGAGGCATTAAGCAACTCAATGAGACCCTGTCTCTAAATAAAATACAAAATGGGCTGGGGATGTGGCTCAGTGATCGAGTACCCCTGAGTTCAATTCCTGGTACCCCCCCCCCAAAATAAATAAAATAAATAAATGGCAGATATAAATATTCAGGCTTTTGAAAAATCTAAATAAAACTGGGGGTACATAAACCAAATAATATATGTAATTCATTAAGAGAGAAGTTTCATAATTGAGTCATTCCTTTGTCCAAGATAAATGCAAAAGAACCTGCTCTAAAGCAGTTGGTTTTATTTATTTTTTAATATTATTTTAGTTATAGATGGACACAATGTCTTTATTTTATTGCTTTGTATGTGGTGCCGAGGATCGAACCCAGGGCCTCACGCATGCGAGGCAAGCGCTCTACGGCTGAGCTACAATCCCAGCCCCAAGCAGTTGGTTTTAAATCCATGCAGTAAGAGGTGATTTAGTTTCTGCAAAACAGGCATTAGCCATGATAGCAAATTAATGCTGTCAGTTTAATTGTATTAGCTATAATTTGGTTTATGTTTAATGTGTAGATTTGTTTTTGATTTATAGTTGTATAAAAACTAAATACATAAGAAGTTTATACCTAATGTTGAATTTGGGCATATTTAATCCACTAAAAAACTATTATACTAAAAAACTATTTTAGTATAATAATAATCCTCGAAGTCATATATATATATTTTAAATGAAGTTCTCAAGCTTGAATTTACAGTGTCCTGAAAATTCTCTAGAGTGACCTTTAGCATCTCCAGGTGAAACTAGGATTAGGTCAGTGATTTTGCTGGGGAATATGGGGAAGTAGCAAGGTTAGAACCCATAGTTTGTAGGAGAGGGGGATACTCTGGTGGAGCACAGAGGATTTTCATGTAAATACCTTTTTTTTTTTTTTTTTTTTGTACTGGAGATTGGACCCAGATGTGCTTAACCACTAAGCCACAAACCCAGCCCTTTTCATTTTTATTTGGAAACGGTCTCGCTAAGTTGCTAAGGGCTTAAGTTGCTGAGATAGCTTTGAACTTGTGATCCTTCTGCCTCAGCCTACCAAACCACTGGGATTACAGGCATGCATCATTGTGCCCTGCTGATTTTAGTGTAAATCCTAAAGTATCTAGGTAAGAAAATTAGTCACATTATCAATAAGAGATATTGGAGTCAAAAAATGAAGCCAGATTTCTGGCCTCAGTGACTGGGTGGATACTGGTGCCATAAATCCAAGTAGGGAACACAGAGGGTAAGCAGGTTTGACTCCTTAGACCCACCTTATCTGCCCGGACTGGTCCCAACTAGCCATTCTGATGTTACTACCACCAGTTCTCCAAAGTGGCACATATCTGCTAGTATTAGTCAGGACACTTAGCTGCATGTGACAAAACCCCTTTGGTGATAGTGGTTGGTTACCAAAAAAGCATTGGGGAAACTAGGCATACACTTCCCTTTCTCCTTGTTTCCCTTAAATCTCTTACTCTAAGACTTGCTCCTTTTTAAATAACATACTCTAATTTTCTAAGTGATACTACTGCTCTTTATGATGCCTTACTTTTTTGGTTTTTAGAATTTTCAAAATTTTTCATTCTTACATTGTTCTGTTTGAATTTTTGCTTGTTTGTTTTGTTTTTGTTTTCTTTTTTGTACCAGGGATAGAACCCAGGTATGCTTCACCACTGACCCACATCCCCAGCCCTTTTTATATTTTATTTTGAGTTAGAGTCTCACTGAATTGCTTAGGGTCTCATTAGTTGCTGAGGCTGGCTTCAAACTTGCAGTCCTCTGGCCTCAGCCCCCCAAGCCACTGGGATTACAGGCGCGTACCACTGTGTCCAGCTTATTTTTTATCTTTGAGAATAAAAATAAAAATAAAATCTTAGGGTCTCACTAAGTTCCTAGGGCCTTGATAAGTGGCAAAAGCTGGTTTTGAACTCCTGATCTTCCTGCCACAGCCTCCCAAGATGCTGGGAATACAGGCATGTGCCACTGTGCCCAGCCTAAATAATTTCTTTACAATTAATATAATTTCAATTTCCAAAAGTTAAAACAAAATTTTTAAATATCATTTTCCAGGATCATAGAATCCTTGTTTATATTTCCAGAATGTCACTAGCTTTATTATCCTACCATATATCTTGTCTATCTCCATCATTGGATAAGTTTTCAAATGATGACATTCCCTACAAAAGTTAGGTCTTCTGAGAACAGTACTTCATCACCCTGGCCGCAAATAACATTTACCCTTGTTGATTTAAAAAATATCTAACCAAGCCAGGGCACGGTGGCTCACGCTTGTAATCTCAGCACTTAGGGAGGCTGAGACAGGAGAATCGCGAGTTCAAAGCCAGCCTCAGCAACGGCGAGGCGCTAAGCAACTCAGTGAGACCCTGTCTCTACATAAAACACAAAAAATAGGGCTGGGGATGTGGCTCAGTGGTCAAGTGCCCCTGAGTCAATTCCCGGTACCAAAAAATAAAAATTAAAAAATTAAAAAAAATAAAAAATATCTAACCAGGCATGGTGACACAGGCCTGTGACCCCAGTGACTCAGGAGGTTGAGGCAGGAGAATCACAAGTTGGATGAAGGCCAGCCTGGGCAATTTAGACCCTGTCTCAAAATTTGAAAAAATAAAAAGGCCTGGGAATATAGTTCAGAAAGACCCCTAGGTTCAATTCTCAGTACCACAAAATTATTATTAATAATAATAATATCTAAGATGGGTGTGTGCCAACAATTCTAGTTACTCTGGAGGTTGAAGCAGGAGGATTTTTTTAAAATATTTTTTTAGTTGTAGATGGACACAATGTCTTCATTTTATTGCTTTTTATGTGGTGCTGAGGATCGAACCCAGGGCCTCACGCATGCGAAGCAAGCGCTCTACAACTGAGCTACAATCCCAGCCCCAAAGAAGCAAGAGGATTTTTGAGCCCAGGATTTCAAGACCAGCCTAGACAACATAATGACCCCATCCAGAAAAACCCCAAAACAACTAAATGCCTTGATCCTATTCCTAAAACAAAACAAAAAACCACTGGTTATCAGTTACAGAATCAGTTTAACATGTTACAGTATAGTTTGAGAATCATCCTTTGAGAATACTTAAAAATCTGGATGAAATCTTTTTTATTTTTTATTTTTTTTTTTTAAATATTTTTTTTAGTTGTTGATGGACACAATGTCTTTATTGCTTTGTATGTGGTGCTGAGGATCGAACCCAGGGCCTCACGCATGCGAGGCAAGCGCTCTACCGCTGAGCTACAATCCCAGCCCTGGATGAAATCTTTTTTAAAAATCAATTGACACAAGGGGCTGGGATTGTGGCTCAGCGGTAAAGCGCTTGCCTTGCATGCGTGAGGCCCTGGGTTCGATCCTCAGCACCACATAAAAATAAATAAATAAATAAAGATATTGTGTCCATCTACAACTAAAAAAAAAAAATTTAAAAAAAGTCAATTGACACAAAAAATGAATGAATGAATGAATGAAAGGAAAAAGAGCTGGGCAAGATGTGCACAGCCTGTAATCCCAGTGGCTCTGGAGGCCAAGGCAGAAGGATCACAAATTCAAAGCTAGTCTCAGCAACTTAAGTGCGGTCCTACGCAATTTAGCAAGATTCTGTCTCAAAACAAAATATTAAAAAGGGCTAGGTATGGGGCTGGGATTGTGGCTCAGTGGTAGAGCACTTGCCTTGCATGTGTGAGGCACTGGGTTCGATCCTCAGCACCACATACAATAAATAAATAAATAAATAAATAAAGATATTGTGTCCATCTACAATTTAAAAAATATTTTAAAAAAAGGGGGGGACTAGGTATGTGGCTCAGTGATTAAGCACCCTGGGCTCAATCCCCAGTACCAAAAAAAAAGGAAAGAAAGAAAAAGAAAAAACGATTCACACAGTGGTGTATGCCTGTAATCCCAGCTACTCAGGAGGCTGAGACAGCTGGATCACAAGTTTGAGGCCAGCCTGGGCAGCTTAGTGAAATACTGTTTCACTAATGTATACAAATGTTTATAGCAACTATTTGTGACAGCCCAAAATTAGAATCAGCCTAGATTTTTTCAATAGGTAAATGGTTAAACAAACTGTAATACAGCCACATCACAGGATGCTACTTGGAATAAAAAGGAACAAACTACTGGTGGATGCAGCAACTAGGATGTTCATGTAGACTTTCAAATATACTGTCAAGAATTTGTTTGTAGTATCTTTTTATTTTTATTTTTATTTTTTATTTGTTTGTTCTGTTTTGGTTTTGAGACAGGGTCTTGCTTTGTGGCCCAGGCTGGCCTCAAACCTGATCCTCCTGCCTTAGCCTCTCAAGTAGTTGGGATTACAGGCTATCCTCTTAGCTTTAATTTTTTTGTTTTGTTTTGTTTTTTTGGTACCAGGGATTGAACCCAGGGGTGTTTAACCACTGAGCCACCTCCCCGGCACTTTTTATTTTTTTCTTCATAAGTTGGTCAGGCTGTCCTCGAACTTGTGATTATTCTCCTTCCTCCTTTTAAGTCACTGGGAGCCTTTTCAAAGAACTAGTTTTCAATATTTAGTTTTAACTGACTAACAAAAATTGTATTTGTAGGGACTGGGGATGTGGCTCAGTGGTAGAGTGCTTACCTCACAAGCGTGAGGCACTAGATTCGATCCTCAGCACCACATACAAAATACACAAATAAAATAAACATTTTTTAAAAATCTTAAAAATATTTTATTTGCAGGGTTCAATATAATGTTTTGAAATATATATGTATTGTGGAATAACTAATTAAGCTATCTCACATACCATTTTTTTGTAAGAACACTTAAAAAACACTTACAAAGGTAGGAGGATCACAAGTTCAAAGCCAGCCTCAGAAACTTAGGCCCTCAGCAACTTAGCAAGTTCCTATCTCAAAACAAAAAATAAAAATGGGGGGCAAGGCACAGTGGCACACACCTTTAAACCCAGAAGCTCAGGAGGCTGAGGCAGGAGGATCGCAAATTTAAAGCGGTCTCAGCAACTTAGTGGGCCTCTAAGAAACATAGCAAGACCTTGTCTCTAAATAAAATATAAAGAGGCCAGGGATATGGTTCACTGGTTAAGTGCCCCTGGGTTCAATTTCTAGTACCAAATAAATAAATAGAAATAAACCTTTAAAGGTCTGCTCTGATTTACAGTAAACTAATGGCCTACTAGGACAAAATTCAATTATTCTTTTTTTTAAATTTTTTTTAGTTGTAAATGGACACAATGTCTTTATTTTATTGCTTTGTATGTGGTGCTGAGGATCGAACCCAGGGCCTCACGCATGCAAGGCAAGCGCTCTACCACTGAGCTATAATCCCAGCCCCAAATTCAATTATTCTTGATAGGAACACAATAAAATCCATATCATCATCAATGTAACCGTGTAATGACTATCATCCCATAAAAATAACTAGATAATGGCAAGAATAGGCAAATCTGTTTGGAATTTTTTGTTTTTGTTTTATAGTACTGGGGATTAAACCCAGGAGTGCTCTATCACTGAACGATATGCGTAGTCCTTTTTGTTTTTTGTGTTGAGACAAGGTCTTGCTAAGTTGCCCAGGTTGACCTTGAACTTGAGATCCTCCTCGGTCTCCCAAGTGGCTGGGAATATAGGCATGTGCCACTGTATCCCACTTAAGAACAGGCAACTCTATAGGGACAGGAAATAGGAGACTGGATGCCTAGGGCTGGGGGTGTTGGAGGAATGAGCACAGAACTTCTTTCTGAGTTGAAATGTTCTAAAAGTAGCTTGTGATGATGATTATATAACTTTGTGAATATATTAAGCCACCATTAAATTGTGATTTTGTCATGGTGTTGCCAAAACTTCATCCTTGTCCCCAATACCAATCCAATAATAAGGACATGGTTTTGAGAAAAAGGAAAAAGTTTTATTTCTTTGCTAGCAAAGGACAAACACAGGGGACTCCTGTCCCAAGGGCTGTGATTCTGCCCATCATCAGGAATAAGGGATTTTTATAAAGGTGATTCAGAGAAAATGAGATCAGGAAGGAGAAGATCAAGGAAAAGAAGATCAAAGAGGAAAAAGTTAAGGAAAAGAAGATCAGTGGGGAGAAAATTAGGGAAAAGAAGATTGGGAAAAAGAAAAAAATGTGTAAGTTTCAAAGCCACAAGGGATATAATCAAAGCATCAAGTGAACCCCTGTTACAACGGTATAGTAGGAACAGATGAAGCAGGACACTGGATAGGAAACAGGAAGTAGGTTTATTTGGCTGCAGCCAGTTCAGAGGGTAAAGCTTTCGCTGTAATCAATTAATCCCCCTCCACCCCCAAGTTCAAGCAGTTTCGGAATGTTAGATCTAGCATGTAAGGGGAGGGGCTCAGAAGTTCACAGTCTGCAGAAATTCACACAAAAGTAGCTTTTTCTTACTGTTCTGGGCAGCCCTTCAAGGACAGTACCTGAGAGAGGGAGAGCTTCTCCCCTTTCTTTCCTCCCCCTATGTAAGGAGCCTATGCCATGGACATGCCTGGACATGCCGGGACTCACTAAGTTGCTGGCCATAAGGAACAGCAGCCACTGACTTGCTTAGTCACGCCTGCTTGCAATCGATAAGGGGCTGTAAAGGGCACCTAACCATAGGCCTGCATAGCAATGACTGGTCACAATTGATAAGGAGCAAAACGCCATGCACATGCGCAAAGGCCCAGTTGCAATTATACTATCTCACTGGACATAACCAATGGACATTGACTTTCACTGGGTGTAACCAATCACCAGCTCACACCACTAACTTGGAACTGCATTTATACTGCTTGTCCTGCCACATCAGGGGCTTTGCTCCAAGGACATCAGTGAGACTGGCCACCTTGCTGTCCATCTCTGGATCAACTCCACCATTCCCTGACATCCAGTCATCGGCTGAGGAGAATCACCAGACAAGGACAACATCTGCATTTTGACTAAGAGAAGTCACATGGCATCGGAGATATTTTGGGGCTCGTGGTTGCCCTAGAATTGTGTGAATTACTTGTAGTATTTAGTTGCCCTAGGATAGTGTAACTTACCTATAGTGTTTAATTAGTGCACATTGAATGCTAGTTGGGGTGCTCCAGCACACCCAACACTTTTTGCATTAATTAATTATATTTGATGATTGTTGTGATTGAACATACACTTGCATTAAAGACAATCCTCCAAGTAATTATTAATTGTACATGCCGCTCTTGACACCCTGCCAGCTGTTATCATGAAGCCCAATTAGTAACATCTTTTATCTTTGAAATGTAAACATCTCTGTAAAGCTCAGGCTCAAGGCCAGAGGCCTTGTTAAGGACTTGTCTTTCCTACCACACTTTGCATTTGCAAACACACTTCTATAATCTATTATATTGTTACTATATTAGATAATCCATAAATGTTTGTGAAAAAACTAGTAAAGGGCTAGGTTATGGCGCAGTGATAGCGTGCTCGCCTAGCACACATGAGGCACTGGGTTCGATCCTCAGCACCACATAAAAATAAAATAAAGATATTCTGTCCACCTACAACTAAAAAATAAATATTGAAAAAAAAAACTAGTAAAGGGGCATTCAGAACCTGGAGTGCTGATCTCTTTCAGGCTGGTGGCCAAGTAAGATAGAGCAACAGGAAATAGGAAGTTTAACTACCTTGGACTCTCTTGTAGAGACTCTTTTGCTGATAGTCCTAAGATCAATTATGGTGCAGATTTCTGGAGAAGTTTAATTAAGATTTTCTGTGGGGGAGGGGGTGCCACTAAAATGGGAGAAGAGCTGTCTCTATAGAAGGATTTAGTCAAATGAGAAGAAAAAAGACAGAGCTCCCAGAGGGCAAGTGTACTAGTGGAGGGATTTATATAGCTACTGAGTAAGAGAATTGATCAATATCTGTGCTAATCAGATCTTAGGAAAGTACCAATGCTATTGGCCAAAATCTACACTAACCAGGTATTAGAAAAGTATCAAGGCTATTGGTTCAGTCCATGACCTTCTAATTTATTGCATCCTTTTAGTCCTTGAATTTGAAGTTTCTTGTAACCTCCCCTTTATCTCCCCCCCCTCCCCCCACCATCTGGGACAAAGCCTTGCTGGAATGTTTGGAATGTTTCTGCTTATTTTCATGGAGTTGCCTTTACATTTAAAAAAAGTCTTAAACGGGGCCCATTAGCCTGACTGCCGGACCATTTTACAATCTATCCTATCTCATTCATTGAGACACATTCCAATAATCAGGAATACTTGTTCAGCAACTAGCATGTGCCCCAGAATTACACACTGAGGAAAGGTTAGCGCCAACAAAGACCTTCATAAGGGTAATTTTGTACAGACTCAAACTTCCTCCACTGGAGTATTGTTGTAATAGTGGTCCACTTTATGCTTTGAATACAGCCCTTGCTCCTTTGCCAATACGATTTATTTTATTTTATTAACACTTTTTTAGTTGTAGATGGACACAATACCTTTATTTATTTTTATGTGGTGATGAGGATTGAACCCAGTGCCTCACACATGCTAGGTGTAAATATCACACGACCAGGAGAAGATGAATTAAGCCACTCGGCAAGGCTTTATTGGAATGCGTGCCCTCAGACCAAATACCCCATCCATCAGAGCGGGTCAGGAGAAATGGCGTTGGAGATTTCGTGCATAGAGAATTTCAAGAAATCCCAATCAGGAAGGGGAGGACTTGGGTACAGGAAGAGAAGGCCAGAGTCCTTCCTGATGGGTCAGGAAAACCCGCTGATTGACATGAGGCGTGTCCACTAGTGACGTCACATCTGGCTTGCAGCTCTGCTGACTAGCTTCCTTATCTGGGCATCCTAGACCCTGATCAGACCTGACACTAGGCAAGTGCTCAACCACTGAGCCACAACCCCAGCCCAATGCGATTTATTTTTAAATGAACATGTTTCTTTCTTTTCCTCTCTTTCTGCTCCACCCTGATCTCCCCTCCCCTTCCTAATCTCAGGGGAAACATTACCTTTCTTCCCCATCCTATGCAAAGTTACCTGTCCTTGAACCCACATCCACCACAGGAACGAAATAATTCAGACTTGAGTATGGCAGCAGAAGATTTCAGAAATGACTATCTCCCAAATTAACTGTAAGGATTATCAGCCACAGGAATGCTTAGTAATGTCTGGATGCAATTGATAAGGACCATCATCTAAATACAGACAGAGCAAGCTTCAGTGCGTTAAAATATCACTTAAGGATATGACCAATGAATACCAACTCGAAACTGTATTTAAACCACCTGTCCTGTCACATCAGAGAGCTTCACTCCAAGGACATCGGTGCCACTGGCCCCCTTGCTGTCTGCCCCTGAATCAACAAGGGACATTCCCTGATGTCCAGCCATCAGCTGGAGAGAACCACCAGACAACAACAACATTCTCTCTTCAGCTAAGAAAAGTCACATGGCATTGGAGGTACTTTGGGACTTGTGGTTGCCCCAGGATTGTGTCATGTGCTTGTTGTGTTTTACTAGTGTGAATTGAGTTAACTGCTTGTATTTGATGATTGGAGTGATTGAATATACCCTTGCATCCAAAGGCAATCCGCCTCCGAGTAATTATTAAAGGTGCTGTTCGTGACATTAACAGATGAATTACAACTCCTGACAGATGGAATGTAGCCCTCATATCACCTCTTTAAAACCCCCCTGTCCCCCTTGATGGGCAGAATCACAGCCTCTGGGACAAGTATCCCCTGTGCTTCTCCTTTGCTAGCAAAGCAATAAAACTACTTTTTCCTAGCCAGACACAGTGGCGCACGCCTGTAATCCCAGCACTTTGGGAGGCTGAGTGAAGTGATTGGGTTATGAAAGCCTTAACCCAATCAATGAGTTAACCCCCTGATAGGGATTAACTGAGTGGTACCTGAAGGCAGGTGGGACATGGGTGGTTGGGGGTGTGCCTTTGAGGTGTACATTTTGTGTCTGGTGAGTGGCATCTCTCTCTCTACTTCCTAATCATCATCTCCTGAGCTGCTTTCCTCTGCCACACACTTTTATCATGATATTCTGCCTCATCTCAGGCCACAAGGAATGGAGTCCACCATCTATGAACTGAGACACCTGAAAGTATGAGCCCCCAAATAAATAGACTTTTCCTTCTAAAATTGTTCTTGTTAAGTCTTTTGGTCACAATAGTGAAAGGCTGCCTAAAACAAATCCCTAATCTACTCTTTTGTAAACCTTATTTCCTGCCTTCTTATTAGTATGCTCCCTGGGGAAGAGAATTTTGCCTTATTCATCATTTTATTCCCAGTGCTTAGAATAGTGCTATTTATTCATTTCTAGGTTTTATCCATTCAATTAATATTTATGATGTTCATTAGATTTGAATGGATGGATACATTTTTTAATGAATGAACAAATACATGACTTGGCTCTTATCAGTTTAAATGTTATTTTCTTGAGCTCACAAGTATCTTTTTCAACACGTACACATTCATAGTTCTCTGAACATACAGTTTACCTTGCCACCTCTATTAATTTTCTCATACAATTTCTCCATCTTGAAATATCTTTCACAACTTCCCAACCAAGGAACTACACTTTCCTTTATGACTAAGCCAAGTCCCACCTTCAGTGAGAGCATTTTCCTAATAATCCAAGATTTCAATGACCTACTTGTCTCATCTTCAAAATTATGGTCTAAGCCTGGCTCGGTGGTACACGCCTGTAATCCCAGAGGCTTGGGAGGCTGAGGCAGGAGGATTGTGAATTTAAAGCCAGCCTCAGCAAAAGCAAGGCTCTAAGCAACTCAGT
Organism: Geosciurus inauris; assembly: GCA_004024805.1. Classification (NCBI taxonomy): domain Eukaryota; kingdom Metazoa; phylum Chordata; class Mammalia; order Rodentia; family Sciuridae; genus Geosciurus; species Geosciurus inauris. Next base: position 13,039 of record PVHX01009051.1, on the reverse strand, counting down.
GAGACCCTGTCTCTAAATAAAACACAAAATAGGGCTAGGGATGTTGCTCAGTGGTCGAATGCCCCTGGTTCAATCTCTGGTACCAAAAAAAAAAAAAAAAGGTCTGTATTTTTTATCTTCCCAGCACGTGACATTTTATATACTTTCTCTTTTTAAGTGTGTATTCTATTTTCCTAATTGATTTTAAATTCCATAAAAATGGGAATCCTAGTTTCATTTTTGTTTGTCCTTTCTGTTTCTGTGTTGCCCAGGCTGGCACTGACCTTCAGAACTCCAATGGTTTTCCTGCCTCATCCTTATCAGTAGCAAGGACTACAGGTTCAAACCTATTTGCCCAGCAGGAATCCTGTTTTATATACCCAATCCTGTTTTTTTTGCACTCAATTCCTAGTCTAATAGTAGAAGCTCTCAATAAAGAGTAGTTTCTAATGGTATATTTTTAGCTTTAAAATCATAATCATAAAAGGTCTGGGGCTTTGTTTAAACTTTAGTTTGTAAGTTAATAATGAAACTGTTAAAATATAGGTAATATTTCCATCAAATTTAATACTAGAATACATATACATATATATTATATACAGATTAATTATACATATAATTACAATTGTAATTATAATTGTGTAAGGTTGTTGGTCTATGTTGATACCCTATGGGTCAGTTTTCAAAGGCAAATGTTATAGTGCATTTTAGGACACCTGTGTTCCCACAATCAGTTCTTTGAAACTATATTTGGATGAACAAGCTATTAAAAGCTCTTGTACTGAGTGACCTTTAGGCAGAATCTAGATTGAATGCTCACATTTGCTGCCTGTTGCTGAGTGGAAAACATCAGAAAACCCTGGATTCAAACTTCTGTTGGGTTTTGTTTTGCTTTATTTTATTTCTTTTCATTTTGCCTTAAGAAGATGAACAAAGAAACCACAACCTTGATATCCTTGAAGGAGGCAATGAAAAGGTTGCTAATGGGTACAGGGGCAATAAGCATGGGCCTGCTATTCTGAGAAGATGGGGAAGCAAAGAATGAAGAGTAGAAATAAGTAAAGAACTACAGACATGCTAATTAGAATTTTCTGTTGAAATAGTTTCTCTTCCTGGGGCTGGAGCTGTGGCTCAGTGGTAGAGCGCTTGCCTAGCATGCGCGAGGCACTGGGTTCGATCCTCGGCACCACATACAAATAATAAATGAATAAAATAAAGATCCATCAACAACTAAAAAAAATTTTTAAAAAAAGAAATAAAATAGTTTCTCTTCCAAATGTAAAAAAAATATGTAGGTTAAGCTGGGTGCAGTGGCGCACAACTGTAATCCCAGCCGCTCAGAAGGCAGAGGCAGGAGGATTGCAACAGTGAGGCACTAAGCAACTCAGTGAGACCCTGTCTCTAAATAAAATACAAAATAGGGCCGGGGATGTGGCTCAGTGGTCGAGTGCAATCACTAGTACCCACCCCGCGTACATTAATAATAAAGGAAAAATCTCCCAGATGCTATAGCACCATTCAATTCATACACATACTAAATGCTAGATTTACAATAATCCAAAGTGGGAGACAGACTTGAGCATGTCTCTTGTTTACTTGTTGGTCAGCCTTCAATGAAAGCTCTTTCCTTTTGCCAAAAAAAAAAAAAAGAAGTGTAAAATGTGGTTTCTGCTCTCAAGGAGTGCACAGCACAACTAAGAGTGGTTTCTAAAGGGTTAATGGAACATGAAGGGCAGAAAACTCAATTTTGCTTTTGACGTTAAGAAAATGACTCTTGGGCTGGGATTGTAGCTCAGCGGTAGCGCGCTTGCCTCGCATGCGTGAGGCCCTGGGTTCGATCCTCAGCACCACATACAAAGCAACAAAATAAAGACATTGTGTTCATCAACAACTAAAAAAATTAAAAAAAAAAAAAAAAAAGAAAATGACTCTTTATAGAGGACCATTTAAGCTGTGCAAGTGAAGTTTATGAGGAAATTAAATGTGGGAAGGAATCTAGACTGAGGAAACAGTACATGAAAGCCATATGTAAGTTTGGAATTACATATTAGTGACTAAAATGTGTAAGAAGACAGACAGAAGATGAGGGTAAGGGGAAAAGGCTTCATGTTTTCTGCTGAGGAGAAACTATTTGGTATCTAAAGTTATTGGGCAAATCAGGGTGGCATAAAAGGTATATCATCTGTTGGGTTACATAATCAGACTATATTTTAAAAACTGTGTAGAGGATGGATTGGAGATGGAAGCAAGTTTCTAGGTTATAGATGATGAGCTGGCTTAGATCCTGGGATGAAGAGGAGGAGATAAAGAGGCATTAATTGGAGGGTGAGGGAAAGCAGTTGAGAATTATTCTGACATTTTTAGTTCAAGTAATTGGATAAATGGTGAAGTCATTAACTGAGCTAGGGAATTATAGTAACAGCAGACTGCACTCAGATTTGCATGTTGTTTAATATTTATTTAGAATGATCCAGGCATGCCTTTTGGTGGGAGGATTCAAAAATATGCTGCAATTATAAACTTATATAGTGACTGACAAGCTAGAATTTATTCCTAAAGTTTAAGCTAGAGATGAGCTATAGCAATATAGTCTTTTTTAAAAATATTTTTTAGTTGTCAATGGACCTTTATTTTATTTATTAATATGCGGTGCTAAGAATCGAACCCAGTGCCTCCCACATGCCAGGCAAGCATTTCATCACTGAGCCACAACCCCAGCCCAGCGATATAATCTTTTTTTAAAATATTTTTTTAGTTGTAGATGAACACAATACCTTTATTTATTTTATGTGGTGCTGAGGATCGAACCCAGCACCTCACATGTGCAAGGCAGGAGCTCTACCACTGAGCCATAACCCCAGCCCCCCAGCAATATAATCTTAAAGAACTAAAAGCTAATACAAAGAGTATGCCAGGTAACATGGTTTTGACTTGTAGACAGAGAATGTTGCCATATTAGATTATGCAGGTTTATACATTCCATATTTAGTCTTATCTATGTGTTAACAGAATCTGAAGCAGTGAGAAAATCCCTCCATAATAATTTCTGAAGATGGAAGGGGTGTTAGTAGATTCAGCTCATGACAGCATACTTTGATATCTCCATCCAGGTAGAAATGTGCAAAACAGATGAAAATACAGGTCTAGAGCTTAGGAGCAAAGTGGTACCTGAAGCCGAATTAGCCTTTGGAGAAATTGAGGATCAAAAGAAGATTTTCAAGGATAGAGCAACCCTAAAGGTATTCAGGTCACTGTGGAAGTACCATGTGTTCTTACACACCATTTATTTCATGAAAGACAAGTGGATGGCTTCAGGAAAGTGAATTGTCCTCTAGTTCTTTTGTAGTTCAGTTAGACATAATTCTGCTACCATAGTGCCCTCTGGTGATCAGGGCTATTCAAAATTACTCAGATCCCCATGTTGGGTTACATGGCTCATTCATTTATGTCAATCATATGACATAGAAATACTTTATTACTTCTAGGTAAGGCCTCTTCTAGGTATTGGGGGACAGACATAAAGATATCTAAGAAATGGTCTCTTTCCTCTAAGAACTTAGTTTATGAGAAGCTAACTCTAAAAATGAAGTGGAGGTTGAAGAGTGATAATGTAATAGAGGTAGACCCTATAAGAGAGAAGCAGAAGGGCAAAAAGAGCTCCAGGTAGAGAGGGAATCAAGAAGCCAGTGGAATTTGAGCTGATCCTTGAAGGAAAGAAAGGATTTGGACAGTCATAGTAGGGTAGAGAAAGCCATATAATTATACAGTGGTCCCAGTATTAGCTAGCTATATGACATTAAATCTTAACCTTTTAAAGACTCCATTTCTTTATCTATAAAACAGTAAAAATGATTGTTTCACTTCTTATGGTTGTGAGAATTGAAGTCATGCTTGTATAAAACACTCAAAGTATAAAATATAATAAAGACAAGACATGACAGGTAATTCAAGTAATTACACAATTAAAAAGTCTGAAGGAAGGAAAAAACACGTATGAATGCTAGAGGGAATAGCAAACATCTGTTCATGATTTTATTTATTTAATAATTTTTTATTGATACATTATAATTATACATATAGTAGGCTTCCTTTTATGCATTCATACATGTACATAAAATAATTTGGTCAACTTCATTTCCCTGTACCATCTGTTCATAATTTCAAATTTAAATATTTACCCAGAGATTGGAGGTGTTGCTCAGTGGTAGAGTGCTTGCCTAGCTCACACAAGGCTCTGGGTTGGATACATAGCAACACACACACACAGAGCAAATTTCATAGTGGTTGTACATAATTCATTAGGACCTTAGGTTAAGGTAATACCTTAGTTTTGTCCTCTGACCTAAACTAACCCTTGATTCTTTTATCCTATAGAGTAGACCACAAACTCCAAACTTTAGAAGCACAGTTCAAAGAACTGGACAACACCAAAGATAATCTGACACAGAAATTTGAATATCATAGCAAGACTTTGGCAAGCCAAGCAGCTCAAGATGAGATGTGGACAGCAGTTTTGGCACTGAAGTGAGTATTGATAGAGAAATCAGTGGAATTTTATGGCATTGTAAGAGCTTTCAGTGGTTATTCCAAAACTGAATTTAATATGGTTCCAACAATGGATTGTGAAGAAATTACATTTTCTTGGGTTTATTAATTTAAAAAAAGATCAATTTGAACACCTGTATTATATGCCAGGAACTGTCATACACATGTCATCACAGTGTCTCTTACTTGCCAAAGTCTCACTAGAACAGATGGACAATAAAACTTCCTTGTCATTGAAGAACTTATGATAGGGTAGCTGAGAACACAGCTAGCTATCCAGGTTAGTGCAGGGTCTAATTCTAAAGTAAGTATTTTTAAAAATACAACAACTGATTCTTCTAGTGGGTTTATAATGATCAAATACATTTTTATGTCTGTTAATGGTGTTCATTGCATCTGTTAATGACGTTTCATTGTTTCTTCATAGGTTCACTTCAATGGAATTGAATGTTTTATACAGCTACGTCATTGAAGTACTTATCAGCTTGCACACTCGCGTACTTGAGAAACTACCAGACCTGGTGAGAGGTCTTCCCACCTTAGCCTCTGTCCTTAAACGAAAAGTTAAGAACAAACACATTAGAGTTGTATGGGAGTCTGTTCTGGAGGAGTGTGGGCTGCGAGACGGAGATATCACGGCACTTTGTACCTTCTTTATTGCACATGGTCACAAGGCAGATTATTATGCTGCTAAAGTGCGACAGATGTACATCAGGGATATCACATTCATGATCACTAACATGGTAAAAAACCAAGCTCTGCAGGATGGTTTGCTGAGGGCTGTTCAGGTCATTGAGAAAGGGAAAGCAGTGAGGACCCCTAAAGAGCAAAAGTCACCCCTAAAAGAGTTGATACCATCAGTCAAAAAGTAACCTGCTGCCCCATGATCCTGATGTCACTTGTAGTAATTTACCTTGAAAACAGTAAAAAGTATGCGCAATTTATTTACTGCAGATTTATTTTTTATAGCAAAAAGTGAAGGCAGATTAAAGAATTTGAAAGTGATACAATGAATATTTTCTATTTATCTCTATGAAAGAATGAAGAAACTCTTTGTTTAATGATATGGAGTTATCACCACAGTGTGTTGTTGTTGTTGTTAAATATTTTATTTCTTAAGTGAAAAATGGCAAAATCAATATTATATGACATGTAATATTGGCTTAGCTATCCATAACTTACTAAGACCTTAGAGGTCAAAGGTGTGAGGAAGTCTTTTCACTGTTAACCCACTTTGGACATTTTCAATTTTGAATTTTGAACTATGTGAATGTATGACTTATTAAAAGATGAATAAAAATAAAACATCTAAAATCTATATGATGAGATGCTGGCATATATTTGTTCTCTAATATAGTACCATAGTTATTTATATTGAAAAAGGAATTAACTAATCATTTATTTATAATGTTTATTGAATACCAAATGCCATGTGCTAGGTGTTGTAATAGAAACATTAAAAAATGTGGACCCTGTTCACAAGGTGAGGATTAAGTACTGACACTTTATTTGGAAGATACAAATTCAGGTGGTCAGAGTGAGGTAGCTTACTGAAAGAAAGTAGAATAGAGAAGGATATGAAGTAATACACCTTGAAGATGAGCCATGACGGACAGCACATTGTTCAGCAGGTACATCCATCACTCTTGTCCTTCCTGCACACACAGTTTGGGAAAATCATGCCTTGGAAAGAAGAAGAAAGCAAATTTGTCTGTTGTACTCAGTCTAAACTGGTTTCAATTGCCCAAAGTTCCCCCACAGGGAGTGATGCACTTTACTTCAATATCTAGGCCTTCCTAGCAGCTACTAGAAGCCAACTCTTCATTGTTCAGAAGTCACAGGAGGAAGCTTGCATGATGGTGCATGCCTACAATCCCAGTAACTCCAGAGGTTGAGGCAAGAGGATCACAGATTCAAGGCCAGCCTCAGCAACTTAGCAAGACCCTAAGCAATGTATCGAGACTTTGTTTCAAAATAAAAATTAAAAAAGGCTGGGGATGTGGCTCTATGTCATACAAAAATATGTCTCAGCTATGTGCTGGGAATGAAACATGGAGCAAATAAGGACTGGCACAACTGGACAAGGTTAGACCTGGCCTTTTGTTACAGGAACCTAAACCATCTGGAATGGTGCCTCAGTCTAAAGAAGGCAAATATATATCATGCATGCTGATGACCCCCACAACAGACATCCAATCCATTGCAGAGTATCGCAGAGTATGCTGTCCTACTGAACCAGATATGCCTTGGAATTGTACTTGACATATATTCCAGGCATCCACTGCCAACTGGTCAGTCAGCACATGGGATGAACCTACTGCCTTGGAATATGTGCCCAAGTATGTTTCCCATCTCTTTTCACAGTAAGATGGTATGCTTCAGGAATTCTCCATATATGACTCTTTATAACAACAATAACAATACTAGTAACAGTTAACACTTGAGTTTCTTACATATAAAATCACTTAGTCCTACACTATTGTTGGACCACAAATTCCCAAAACTCTCTACCAGGACCCACAACTCCTTGTTTAGGCTCCACCTGGAAACCATTCCTTTATCCAATCTGAATGCCCTCAACAACCCAAACAACCTGAAAGGCTATTTCATGCACAGTGATTTTCTTTTCTCTTCCTACATCCTTATTTACTATTTGCTAAACAAAACAAAACCTCAGATCTCACTTTAAATACTAGGGATCACATTCTTTATGTATTTCCCATTATTTTCCTAGCCAAATTTTTTTTTCATTGAAATTAATTCTGTAGAATCAGTTGTGGTTCAAAGTTAATGGGCCTGGGTATGTAGCTCAGTGGCAGAGTGCAAGTTTAGCATGTGCAAGACCCTGGGTTCAATCCCTAACACCACTACCACACACACACAAAGTTAATACCAAAATGCATAAAATGTGAAATTATATTCTTGTTAACCTCCTTTCTAGAGCTTTGCTCTATATTGAAACTTAATACTAAAGTGGTGTATGTTTTTTGTTTTGTTTTGTTGGTATTAAGGACTGGGAGGTGGCCATTTTACCACTGAGCTATATACCCAGCCCTTTTTATTTTTTTATTTTGAGACAGGGCCTTGCTAAGTTGCTTAGAGCCTAAGTTGCTAAGGTTGGCCTTGAACTTGCAATCCTCTTGCCTCACCTTCCCAAGTCTGTGGGATTGGAGAGTGCCAATGCATCCAGTTATTTTTTTCTTTTTTAAACTTTGGTCTTGCTAAATTGCTCAGGCTATGCTTGAATTTGTGTTTCTCTTGCCTCAGTCTCCTGGGTGGCTGGGATTAAGGCATGTGCAAGGGTGCTTGGCTTGGTTTACATTATTACCTAAAATGATGCATGAGACATAAAAAGCTAATTCTCAGGACTGAGATGACCTTGAAGTTTGTTGCCCAAGCTAGCAGTTCTTAAGGCTTTAGAAAGGAAAGCAATCTTAAAACAGTCTTTCTCTAGGCTGCATACTTTAAGGGGCTGGACTACAGAAGGAAGTATGAGTGCCTGTTGTCTTAGGTCTGCAGTTACTCTGATCATAAACTTCTGAGAAGTGAACCTCTGGGAACAACCTTCTTAGGAATGCTTTCCTAATGTTAAATAAAACATATAGAAGGCTGTTGGACTGAGTTCTTGTACTATGCCTAACAGAACAAACCAAAATGGGCTTACTAATGCTGAATTTCCAGGCCACAGCACCAAAACTAACCTTCCAAAATAAATCAGGCAAGAAGAGACTGTGCATGTAGCTCACTGGTAGAGTACTAGACTATTATGAACAGGCCCTGGGTTCATCACCAACACTGAAAAAAAAAGATGAGAAAATAATAGCCAAATCCCCAAACAGGCCAGTTTTAGCCAGTAAGACATGGAAATCCTCTTTTAACTTTACAAGGAAATTACGAAACCAACCATTAGTCTTTTTTTGGTTTTAACTTGCTTAATCCCTTTTCTGCCTATAAAGCCAATCTTTGCCCAGCTCATCAGAGCCCGATAATAAAACTGAAAATAAATGTCAACTGAGAGCCAGGCACAGTGGCGCACGCCTGTAATCCAGCAGCTCTGGAAACTGAGACAGTAGGATCAGGAGTTCAAAGCTAGCCTCAGCAAGGCGCTAAGCAACTCAGTGAGGCCCTGTCTAAATAAAATACAAAATAGGGCTGCGGATGTGGCTCAAGTGCTCCTGGATTAAAAAAAAAAAAAAAAAAAAAGTCAACTAGTATCTCTAAGCCAAATTTGTTCAAATTTGACACTGAGAACTTTAATACAAAAAGGTACTCTTAAGATTACTGAGAGAAAAATTACAAAAATTATTGTTCTGGTCTTTTCTTAGAGCTGTCCCTTTTCTACCTCTAATCCCAGCGACTTGGGAGGCCGAGGCAAGAGGATCGAGTATTTAAAGCCAGCTTTAGCAACTCAGCTAAAGTCTTTAAAAAAGGGGGGCGCTGGGGATGTGGCTCAGTACTTAAGCCTTCCTGGGCTCAATCGTGGTATCAAAAACAAAAGGTTTCTGCAGCTTCTAAGAGCACGTCTCAAGGAAAGGCTGGGGCATACTCAACCTAACCCAAGGAACAGGGACCGGGGGAAGAGACTCTTCATGCTGGGGGCGGAACCACCAGGGGGGCGCGCGCAGGTCCCGGAAGTCCCGCCCAGCCGGATACTAAACGCTCTGCCCTTGGCCGGTTCTTGGGGTGGGAAGGGGCGTTTTGGCGGGCAGTTGTGACGTCAGTGGCTCTTGTCTGGTTGTTCCGGAGCTCCAGCGAATCAGGTTTGTGACTGACAGAAGCTGTGAGGGGCGTGTCATTCCGCGGGGCCCTAGGACACTGCGCTGGGCTCCCTAGAGCTGGAACGCGGGGGCTCGCGGGCTGCCCCGACAGCAACGGTAAAACGGAAGTCCTGCAGTCGGAGCCGGGCGTCCGGCCGGAAGCGGCATTCTCTCCGCGGTGGCCCAGAGTCAGCCCCGGAGCTATCAGGAGAATCCTGACCTGGTAAGAGGGAGGAGGGGCACTTGGCGCGGACTCTCCGCTGCGGCGGAGCCCACTGCTGGCCCTGCCGCAGAGTGGCTTTTCTCCCTTGGAGCCTTGCTCTCTCGACTAAAACATTCATTTATTTACTAGTCGGACGTTTGTCTTAAAAAGGAGAGAGTCACCGCCTTGGAAGGTATTGGTGGTTACCTGACCCGTACAGCGTCTTTTTGCTTCAAGCCCTGTTTGAAGCTCTTACGGTCGGGATGGTGATTCGCTACAGGACATAATGTTTAAACACAGTACTGTTCATTTGCTTTCTCTGTAGTTGCCTGAAAAGATGATTCTTTTTCTTTCAGGTGTTGATGTTGAATAGGCCTCATTAGCATATTAAAATGGCACTACCCAAAGACGCCATCCCTTCCCTGTCGGAATGCCAGTGCCAGATCTGTGTGGAAATCCTAATCGAGCCCGTAACCCTCCCTTGTAACCACACACTCTGTAATCCGTGCTTTCAGTCGACTGTCGAAAAGGCAAATTTGTGCTGTCCCTTCTGTCGCCGCCGGGTCTCTTCGTGGACTCGGTATCATACCCGAAGAAATTCTCTGATCAATATGGAACTATGGGAAATAATTCAAAAACACTATCCAAAGGAATGCAAGCTTAGAGTCTCTGGGCAAGGATCGGAGGAAATCGGTGAGTAAAACCGGGCGTGTTAATTGGCTAACCAAAAATCCTTTAAAAACTGATTCACCATCTTTCCATTTTAAAAAAGAAGAGGGAAAAAAAAAATCTGACTAGTATTTGCCTAAGTTGTTTTTGAAGGTTTGGATTTTGTGGGTCCCCAAAATGTTGATTAAAGTCAAGGGCAAGATTTTGTCCGTTTTTATAAAGCCCAAACTATGTGTTTGATTGCTGTTTGAGTTAAAAATGAAGGCGCCCGCCTATAACCCCAGTGTTCAGGAGGCTGAGGCAGGAGGATAGCGAGTTCAAAGCCAGCCCCAGGAATAGCGAGGCGCTAAACAACTCAGTGAGACCCTGTCTCTAAATAAAATACAGAATAAGGCTGGCGATGTGGCTCAGTGGTCGAGTGCCCCTGAGATCAATCCCCGGTACTCCCTCAAAAAATAAAATTGCATATATATACATACACACATATATATACACACAGAAGAGCAGTGGTTGTAGTGTACAGCAACCACAGAAAGTACTGATTCATAGGAATATAGTTAATATTTCTTGTACTTTTACTTTCTCTGTTAGCAATCTGTACGTTTCCGTTCATTGTATCGCTATTCTATTCTCTAAAGCATATAGCACACCTAAAATAGCTTTCTATTACTAGTTCCATCTAGTTCAGTCATTTTAAATTAAAACCCTTACAGCGTGGACTTGAGAGCCCCAAACCAAACACCTGACTCTAGCATCTTCTACTAATGTGAGCAATAAGCCATTCATTCAGTGTTTCCTGTCTAGGCTTTGGATATGGTGCCTGTGCTTTGGTGTACCTGCCATTTATTTATATGTGGTAAAAATAAATTAACAAAAGTTGCCCTTTTAAACATTTTTAAGCAATAGTTGTCTTTTTAAAAGCTACTTTATTGAAATACCATACAATTCATCCATTTAAAGTATTCGATGTTTTTTTTTTTGGTACTAGGGAATTGAACTTGAACCCAGGGGCACTTAACCACTGTTGGAGATCCTCAGCCCTTTTTTTTTTTTTTTAATTGTTTTTATTTTTGGTATTGGGGATTGAACTCCTGGTACTCCACCACTTGAGCCACATCCCCAGCCTTATTTTGTGTTTTACTTAGAGACAGGGTCGCACTGAGTTGCTTAGCACCTCGAGGTTGCTGAGGCTGGCTTTGAACTCACGATTCTCCTGTCTCAGCCTCCCAAAGTGCTGGGATTATAGGTGTGCACCGCAGGGCTCTGCTTATTTTTTATTTTAAGACAGAGTTGCTTAAGGCCTTGCTAAGTTGCTGAGGCTGGCCTCAAATTTGTGATCTTCCTGTCTCAGCCTCCGAGTAGTTGGGATTATAGGCCTGCGCCACCGTGCCCAGCCAAAGCATTCAATTTAAATGAGTTTTGGTATATTATTAATTTTTTAAAATTCTGAAATATATGTAACAGAAAAATTTTTAACCTTTTCTTTCTTGTTCTGAGGACCTGCAAGCTAAGCAGCTCTAACACTGAGCTATCTCCATAGCCCATTTATTTAGTTACTTATTTAGTAGTTGATGGGCCTTTATTTATTTATATGTGGTGCTGAGAATTGAACCCAGTGCCTTACACATGCCAGGTTAGCTCTCTACCACTGAGCTACAACCCCAGCCCCATAGCCCATTTTAACCATTTTTAAATGTACAATTTAATGGCATTAATTACATTCACAAGGTAGTTATCACCACTGTTTCCAAAACTTTTTCAGATTTTTTTTTTTAGTTGTAGGTGGACATAATTCCTTTATTTATTTATTTTTATGTGGTGCTGAGCATCGAACTCAGTGTGCTAGGCAAGTGCTCCACCACTGAGCTACAACCCAGCCCCCAAATTTTTTCATTACCCGAGAAAAACGAACCATTGAGCAATGACTTCCCCCAATTCACCCTGCCCTCTGGCTTGTGATAATCTCTCTTCTACGATCTCTATGAATTTCACTATTCTATATATTTTATATAAGTAAAATTATACAGTATCTTTTGTGTCTGGCCTGTTTCACCAAGTATGTTTCTGAGGTTCATGCACATTGTAACATGTACTTCATTTGAGGAGCTTTCATGGATATATTGTATTATATTATATATCCTTGTAATACATGGACATATTGTATTACACCATCCATCAATGAACATTTTGGGTTTTTTCCATCTTTTGATTATTTGAATAATGCTGATATGAATATTCATATACAAGTAATTGAACACTTGTTTTTATTCTTTTGTGTATATAGTCATGTGTTGATATCAGAAGAAGATTGGTTCTGTTCCCCCTCAGATACCAAAATCCATTGATGCTCAAGTTTTTTATATAAAATGGTGTAGTATTTTGCCTATAATCATGCACATCCTCCTATGTACTTTAAACGAATTCTGGATTACTTATAATGCCCAATACTATGTAAATGCTATCTAAATAGTTGTTATACTGTATTTTTTTTTAATTTTTTTTTTAGTTGTAGATGGACATGACATCTTTATTTTATTTTTATTTATTTTTATGTGGTGCTGAGGATTGAACCCAGTGCCTCACGCATGTGAGGCAGGCGCTCTACCACTGAGCCACAATCCCAGCCCCTATACTGTGTTGTTTTAATGGAATGATGAGGAAAAAAGTTCATACATGTTTAAAGAGGCACCGTTTTTTTTCCTGAATATTTTAAATCTGGGATTGGTTGAATCCACAAATACAGAGCCAGTGACTACAGCAGGTAGACCATGTATCTAAGTTGTGGAATTGCTGGATCTGCCAAACTGTTTTCAACAGTGGCTACATGGTTTGATATTCCCATTAGCAATGTACAAGTTTTCCAGGTTGGTTTTTTTTTTTTTTTTTT
>PVHX01009050.1:35445-79096 GCA_004024805.1 Geosciurus inauris | reverse complement strand
TTTTTTGGTACTGGAGATTGAACTCAGGGCACTTGACCACTAAGCCACATTCCCAGCCCTATTTTGTGTTTTATGTAGAGACAGGGTCTCACTGAGTTGCTTAGAGCCTTGCCATTGCTGAGGGTGGCTTTGAACTCACGATTCTCCTGTCTCAGCCTCCCTAAGTGCTGGGATTACAGGCTTGCGCCACCACGCCAGGCTCAAAAAATATTCTAATTTATTCATTATAATTAAGAAAATTAATTTAAAACCTTAATAAAAGTTTTTAATTAAAGTGGAATTTTGAAACTATATTCAAGTTTGCCAGATTTAAATGTTTTGATGATAACTCATTAATGTTATTTAATTCTAACTTTATGTTCTGGGGAAGTGTGACATGCAGAACAGTAGACAAAGGTAACCTAACTTCTCATGGAATATTTAGAAAGCATCATTTTATGATGTAATTGCTGCTGTAAGGCTCTACTTTCATTATTACTCTGTCTTCTGAGTTTTATTGTTCAAAAAGTCTGTGACTCACTGTGATGTATCAGTTGGAAATTTCAAATGTATCCCAAATATCAGCTAGATTGATGCTTTTTAGCTAGCAACAAAATGTCCTTAATGTTTCATTATAGTGATATTGAAAAATGCATTGCCCTCCACAGGATTTCTGAAAATTCCCAAGTGGCATATGTTCTTATAATCAAGTATGGCTCATAAATCCTGCTTCTGCTCAATTAGTTCAATTTAGCAATCATATGCCATTACATTTGAGCTATTCTTATTCTCTACCATATTTGTGCAACTATAAAACTTGTCCCTTCAATTTTTAATACATGCACACACACACACACACACACATACCAACTCCATTTAAATTAATTGTATATACAATATGTTTCATGAATATTGGAAGAGGAAAATATATAGATGTTTACATTAGTGTAATTTTAAATACCATATTTTCTGATAATTATATCCTATTTTCCAGCTCATTTCTTCTAAAACCCCCAACTCAAACCGTACTCAAAATCAACCTGGATCTTCTTTGATCCTTGGATCCTATCTGATTCTCCCTGTCCCTGACCTCATTCAAACTTGTATGTTCCTCCTTATCCACCTTATGTCACTCCCTCAATAAAGCTCTCAAATCTTTCCTGACTTCATACTATTCACTGTGTCAAATCACAATTTTTGTTAAAACTGAAAATCTACCATCTCTTTATATATAGTTTTAGTGCTGAACATACATGGGAAAGACATTGGATTGCCTTCATCTGAAATGTATAAAATAACTTCAATTAGGTCCTTAATTTGTTGATAATCAGATTGCATTGAAGCTGAGCATTCATAATTCCACTGTCCTACTTGATTATTTCATATTTTCTTCTCTTCCATCAAAATTCAGTACTCCATTCTTATTATCACATTAAACTGATGATATAACTTCTTATTTCACAGTTAAGACTGTTTCCCACCAACTCATTTATCTACTTCTTGTTCTGTTATTCTCTTTGAAGTCTTCTTTCTCAAAGCTAAGACCAACCACATTACTTACACAGTATGTTGCGATATTGCTCACTTAGTCAGTTTGCTCCAAAAAACATTCACTTCCTCCTCCATCATTATTACTTATGACTTCACTGGATGGTTCCTCCATGTGTATACAGAGGTTATTATTTTCCCATCCTAAAAATTTCCAAATACTTTCAGTTATGACTTTTACAGAGTAGCTAAAACTATACTTACATTCTTTTATTATTATTTAACATTTCAGCCTTATATAGAAAAAATTGTTTACAGAAAATATATAATAATCGGACAACATGCAATCACTGAAACAAGAAAATAAAAAATAGAAAGAAAAAAAGCGATTTCTTTTATTAATCGTGGATTTTCCCAGGACAATATTTTCCAAAGGGGCAAAAAGAAAAAAACAGAGCTTTCAAATCAAAACTGTCTGGGTGGAAGAAACAGAGACTAGATAAAACAGCTACTTTGGTGATTTGAACATTGTCTGGAGTAGAATCTATGGGGTAGGAATTGGCAGAAATGGAGTCCCATAAAATTGTCTAAGTATTCCTGTCAGGTTGTGTGCTGGCCCTTATGTTATATAAGCATACAGTGAATTTCTAAGATGTTCAGCAGAGAACAGCCACAGTAAATCTAGATGCTCTACCAAAAATTTCAGAGGTTGAATACAGAAGAAGAAATACTGAAGTTGACATCCATCTAAAGTGAAGGTAACATCTCATTTTATGGACATTTGTGAAAATAGATTATATACTGGCTATAAACAGAGTTTTGACTATTTTCAAATAATTGAACTTATACAGAGTATGTGCTCTGACCACTGTGGAGTTTAATTACAGTTCTATAACAGAAAATTTGCTAGAAAATATTTGAATATCAAGAAACAGTAGAATTCATATTTGGGGAAAATCAAAATGAATATTAGAAAACACAAAACAATAATTAAAAACTGTATTAAAACTCATGGAGTGCAGTTGAAGTAGTACTAAGGATTTGTAGTTTTAAATGACTATCAGAAAAAGAAGAATTGTTCAAAATTAATGATATAAGCTTTTAGCCAAAGGATCTAGAAACAACAAAAACAAAAATTAACCCCAAAAATGCAGAAGGCAGAAAAGGAAAAAATAAACAGTAGCAACAATTAAAGGAATGCATTAATAAAAAGTAAAACAGAAATCAATAAAAGTATGTACTTTGAGGAACTTATAAAAATCAATGTTAGTTCTAATAAATTTGAGAACAACATTTCATGAACAAATAGTAAAAGAATTTAAAAGAAAATCTAAAGAGTAGAAAAAAAATATTAGCAGTACATAATCAGGAGCTCTGATGTTCAAGGACAGACAATGGATATTCCAGCTCAAGAAGAGAGTGAACACTTTCTCTACCTTTCTACTCTATTCAGGCCTTCAATGGATTGGATAATCATCTGCCTTGGGAAAGACAGGTGTTATTATTTTTGTTTTACTCTGTCTACTGGCTAAAATATCAGTCTCTTCAGAAATAGTCTCATAGAAACACTGAGCCTCTCTGTATGGCTTTCACTTCTCATACAATTTATATGTTCAGCTCTACATAGCTGTAGGATTTGTATCCACTGACTCAACTACACATGATCATTTTTTTAAAAAAAAATTGCATCTATACTGAACATGTAAAGACTTTTCCTTGTCATTATTCCCTAAATATCTATTTATATAGCCTTTACATTGTGTTCAGTAATGTAGAGATTAATGTAATGTATGATTTAAAGCATACAGGAGAATGTACATAAGTAGTATGAAAAATATGATGTCATTTTATATAAGAAACTTGAGGCAGATTTTGGTGTCTATGAGGAATCCTGAAATTATTTCCCTGTAGATACTGAGACATTGTAATTTCAAATTATTTGTGTATATAACTAGTTATTATCCCTATTTCTACTTTTTTTCTCCTTACGTAACTCATTGTCTAAACTGCTACCCATAGTACATATTTATTTTTCAGCTTCTTATTGCACTAAATCCAAGCAATATAAAATCTAGAATTTGTGTTTTGGTTTTTCCTTCAAAGCATTCCCAGAATTCATGAGTATCTCATGAGCACCTCAATGGAGTAGGGCTCCACTGAATATTTTAAAGAAGTAACTGAATAGCTTTAACATAAAATAGTAAATACCTCTGTTCTTAATTTTTAAATCCCTGTGTTTTGCTTCTACCCTTCAGATTATGATCTTTTAACACATTTGTCAGACTCATCTTCATGCTTCTTTCCCATGGTCCTTTGTGAACTTTGATTCTTCTAAACTTTGTGTGTAGACAAAGAAATTCAGCTCTTTCAATTTTAAACTCATATTCTAGTCCATGACTTCTTATCTACATCCATGAGTAATCTCAAAAGAAAAAAAAAAGTCCCTTTCTTCAAAGATAAAGATAAACATTTTTCTGAAAAAGTAGGTGCCTAGTTGTTATAAAGTCATGTCTTAATTTAGTTTCTAAAATTACCTACCATCTGCTGGGGTATTTTCTTGTCTTCTCAAAAAGATTGTTCTTTCTTCTTTCCTTCTTTTCTTTCTTTTAATTTTTATTCATTTTTATGTATCTATTGTTCTGTAGTACAGGGAATTAAACACAGGGCCTCATGCAGGCTGGGTAAGTTGCTCTCTCACTGAGCCACATCCCCAGGCTTTAAAACTTTCATTTTGAGACAGGATTTCATTGAGTAGTCCATGCTGGCCTTGAAGTTACAGCTTCCTGTCTTAGGCTGCTGAGTGGTTTTTTTTGTTGTTGTTTTTTGTTTGTTTTTATGTTTACATATTCATAAAAATAATGGAAAAATTCTCTCTGTAGGTTTTGCAATGGAGGGGATAGGGTAATATATGAATGAATATATTTGTTGTGTGGAATATGTGAGGAAATCTTCTAGAGTCAGAAGGTCACATAGGTCCTTAACTCGTTTTTATAAATTTGAAATAGAGTATCTTTATTTCTAGTTAATTAATAGGAGTAAGAAAAAAAGGAATGATAAGTTCTGCCAAGAAATATGTGAATTCCAATGATTGGTTTTATAAATGAGAATGTGAAAAAAGAATTTAAGAAGAGTCAAGAAAAGAACATCTATAAGGAATTAAACCATTCTAGTTATTTTGAGATCTTGCCTTCCTTAGAAATGTATTTGAGACTTTCGATCTTCTAAGCCATAAGTCATACAATTAGTGTGTTAGTGCGTTAGACGCCATATCAAAGACATCTTTTCAGGCATATTTAGAAAATGTCACTTGAGGCTGTGTCAGTTATATCTGCTCCTTGGAGAGTTCATCAGTCATGTTGTGCCAAAT
The DNA here is from genome assembly GCA_004024805.1 of Geosciurus inauris. Lineage (NCBI taxonomy): Eukaryota > Metazoa > Chordata > Mammalia > Rodentia > Sciuridae > Geosciurus > Geosciurus inauris. The sequence goes on along the minus strand of PVHX01009050.1, from coordinate 74,262 downwards.
CTCATAACTACTGCTAAAATTATTGATTGCATACAGATAGGACATATACAAATATACAGGTTTCATTAGAAGATCTTAAGATAACCCTGGACCATTTCATATAGTCCTCAAATACCAGCATTTTAGCACTTTTTGTTCCACACTTAGGTTTTAACTCAAATAATTAAATAAACAAAACAGGACGCTAATGGGTCAAATTGAAAATATTTTCTTTCTATAAAATGTAACTTTGTGGGATTTTCTTGTGGAATGGCTTATTGTATCCAGTCATTATAAGAGTTTGATAGATTCAAGTCAGCCTTCAATTTTATTTCCCAGGTAAAAACTTAATTTCCTTGACTTTGTTAAAATTAATTTTCCTAGAATAATTATAATTCCATGGAGTAAAACTATGTTGTATATAGAGTTCCAAAGCAAGTTTTCTAAGAAATAAATGAAGTGGTAAAAACGATGGTAGTTATTTTTAATTCCTAAGACCAAAAATCTTTTGATCTTAGCAGAGCTATGAGAAGTTCTCTAACTTAGTTTTTCTACAACCAGAGTTATAGGTATATATAATTATATATGTAATATATATATTTAATTTATCTCATTATTCTTTCTTTTTATTTTTTAAATATTTTATTGGTGCATGATATATGTATACAAATAGGATTCATTATGCCATGGTAATACATGCACATAACATGAGTGATCAGTCTCATTTCCTAGCACTTTCCATTTCTCTCACCTCCTTTCTCTTGATCTGCTTGCTCTACTGATCTCCCTTCCATTATTATATTATTATTATTATTTTAATTAGTGAAAAATATATATACATATTATATATATAGGATTAGTTGTAGTATATTCAAACATAGACATAATTTCTTGTTATAACTCCTTTGCTGAATGTTTGTTAGAATAAAATTGATTTTTAAATTCTTGATTTTTAATCCCTGTCAAAAATGGTTAAGCATTATTTTCCTGAGAAAATTCCACACAGAGCTTGCAACTATGGTTTACCATTCCCACAACCATAGTTATATTTTGCCTCATAGCCACTCCATATGTTCTGTGGAAAATCATGGGTTAGTGGAGTATTTTATTAAAATACAGATTTCAAGATTTACTGATTGTTATTTTGCATCTAATATTTCAATCACTACTTTCAACACAATTGATTAAACATATAATAAAACTGTTTTGAGTGAAGTAAGCCAATCCCAAAAATCCAAAGACCAGATGTTTTCTCTGATTAGTGGATGCAGATCCATAATGGGGTTAGGGATGCTGAGCATGGGAGAAATAGAGGAATTTTAGATAGAGAAAAGGGGTGGGGTTGGGGGTAGGAAAGATGGTAAAACGAGATGGACATCATTATCTAGGTACATATATGAAGATATGAATGCTATGACTGTACTTTGTGTACAACCAGAGAAATGAAAAAGTGTGCTCCATATGTGTACTGTGAATTGAAATGCATTCTACTGTTTTAAAAAATTAAAAATTAAAAATAAATAAACTTGTGTTTTATTTTTATAATAAATGATCAGCTAGCTTTGGCCACAAGAGGAAGCACAAGAGAGGCTCAGGAAAAACAACACATGAAAAAATGTTATATTCACATATATGTTGCAGATAAAATATTCAGTGGTACTTGTTGAAGCCTAGTAAAGAAAACTTTGTTCAGGATCATCACCTTGTGTTTAGAGATCACCAGCAATGGGATTTCTCAATAGAAAAGGGACTAAGATCAATTCTGAATACAGTGTGAGCAAGTGAGAATACAGCATAGCAAAAAATCAAGATCAGGAGTCAGTGGATGAAAAATTCTATGAATAATGAGGAGAAAAAAAAAATTCTGGCTGAAACAACCTAGTGAGACTCTTCATAAAGACAGGCCAATGTGATCCACAATACATGGATGATGATGGAGGACGAGGAACCGGAACAGATATTGAGCATAATAAAATTTTGAGAGTTGGAGTTTCTCACTAAAATGATGTAGCTAGATCTTTGCCAAATTTCATTTTGCAAGGAAGTACACAGATGGGCTTAGGAGAAGGTTGAGAAGTCTAGCTAAAGTTTCGTTGAAAAGAAAATCTTTCTACATTCAATAGACTAGAGGCATGGACACCACAAGGAAAAACACCAGTGTGGTCAGAAGGTAGAAAGAAGAGCAAGAAGAAATGCATTAGGTCAGAGCTTTTATGGGGTGTTATGGCTTGAATATGGATCATCTCCTAAAAGCACATATGTCAAAGGCTTGGTTTCCAATGAAACAATGTTCAAAGGTAGGACTTTAGGCAGGTGATTGGCTCATAAGTGTTCTAACCTCATCAGTGGATTAATCCATTGATGAATTGATAATTTTTTACCATTGTTGGGAGAGGAAGAGAACTTTATTATTGTTTATCTATCTATCTATTTATTTTACTGGGGATTAAACCTAAGCTCTCTTTACCACGAAGTTACATCCTTAGCTTTTATTTTTATTTTTATTTTTTTATTTTTAGGAAGGGTCTCACAAATTTGCTGAGAGTATTGCTAAATTGCTGAGGGTAGCCTGCAACTTGCAATCCTCCTGCCTCACTTCCTAGATCTGTTATAGGCATGTTATAGGTACCACCACACTTGGCCAGTTGATGTGAACTTCAGGAGGTGGAACCTAGATGGACAAAGCAGGTCATTGGGAGTGTGCTCTGGAGGGGCATATCTTATACCCTGCCCTTTCTCCTCCCTACCTTCCCACTTCCTGGCTGCCACAACCTAAGCAGCTTTCCTCCACCACACCTTTCTAATATTATGTTCTACCTTGCCACATGTATAAAAGCAATGCAGCCAATCATGAACTAAAACCTCTGGAACCATGAGTCAAAATAAATGTTTCCTTCTTTAAATTGTTTTTCTTAGGTATTTAGCCACAGTGATGAAAAAGCTGACTTGGGAGTTTCAGTGAGAAAGGCAAGGGAGAACAATGGAAAGAGTTTAGGATGAGCTAGTTCGAATACATTCAGCATACTCCAAAGGATGGGTCATCCTTAGTTCACTAGTATCTGGCCCTAGGATGCTTAAATCAGGGGAATATTTCTGGGGTATTGTATTGCCAGATTGAAAAGTAATGGCTCTGGATTGGTTAGTATCTATAAAAAAAGGCATGCCACTGGCTAGACTAATGTCTAAGAACTGGCTAACCCTGGAGGAGAAATGTCTCTCCAGCTATGAGGTTTTATGATTAAAAAACATGTTATACTTAAAATTTTACATATACTTAATATACTCTCCCCCCCCCCAAAATTCAATATATGATCTAAACTGTGACTGCCATATCCAATGGCATGTATTCACATTATATGCATTTTAAAATCTCAATAACCTTCATAAATTTGACCCTAGGGGCATTTTCCCACTGAGCTACACTCCCAGCCTTTGTTATTTTTATTTATTTTTTTAATTTTTTTTAATTTTGAGACAAGATCTCACTAATTTGTTTAAGGCTTTGTTAGATTTCAGAGAGTGGCCTTGAATTTGAGATCGTCCTGCTTCAGCCTCTAGAGTCACTGGAATTACAGGTGCCACCATGCCCAGCTCTATTTTTATCATTTGTTTGGTAATCACATACTAAGGAACAAATTAAAGTTTTTATTGGGTGACTTTGGGTATTTAGTTTTGTTTGGGAGCATATATGAGTTGAGAATGTTCCTACTTAAAGACACAATGGAACCTGTATCATAAGATGGCAGGCCCTGGTGAAGATTGATTGATTGATTGATTGGAACTGGGGATTGAATGTGGGGGCACTTGACCACTGAGCCACATCCCTAGCCCTATTTTGTCTTTTATGTAGAGACAGGGTCTTACTGAGTTGCTTAGCACCTCACTATTGCCAAGGCTGGCTTTGAACTCGCGATCTTCCTGTCTCAGCCTCCCGAGCTGCTGGATTACAGGTGTGAGCCACTGCATCTGGCCTGGTGAAGAATTATTAAAAATAAAATTGAAAAAATACAACCAAGAAGGAATGAACAAAAATGGAGAACTAATAATAGAAACTTCATCATGAAATTACCTAGAAAGAACTAATATATGAATCCATGACACACATAGAAAGCTTTGATGAGAGAGTTAGTGACATCTCAAATACAAGGGACAAGCATTGTGTGAGGAAAGGAGAACTGATGGAAAATACATTATATTCCCTTCCTCTTCAGAGTCTAACAACTTTGAGTCAGGGAAGATGGTCAAAGGAAAGATACACTGAGAGAATATTTTATTTTTATTTAAATAAAAATTGTTTAAATTCATTCCCTTAATTTGCAATCTCCCTCTGACCTTTTTGTTCCCTTTTATGTTTTAATAGTATCTTCAATGAAATTGAAGTATTTTAATAGTAACAATGTTGTAGTCAAACCAGAATTCCCTACTGGTTAAACTGAAATAACATTGTGAAATTTTATTTCATGTCTAACCTATACAAAATGAATCTCTTACATATTCTCATCATTTCTTCAAATTCTGATATGTGAACTTTGGACTTTCACCCTAGGGAAAATTATTCTGATAATGTGAATATAAATATACAACAGAGTTTATGCCAGGAGCAGTGGCACATTCCTGTAATCCCAGCTGCTCGGGAGGCTGAGGTAAGAGGATCACAAGTTCAAAGCTAGCCTCAGCAACTTAGCAAGGTCCTAAGCAATGTAGCAAGACCCTATCTCAAGATTTAGAAAAAATTAAAAGGGCTTTGAATGTTGCTCAGTGGTTAAGTGCCACTGGGTTCAATCTCTAATACCAAAAAGAAAAAAAAGGAACAAGGGTCATTATTCCCAGACTTAAAATAAATGGTCCCTGTACATTGGAAATGCTATGATCACACCCAGAGCTATACCTGGGTCCCCATGTTTGATTATATTTTAACTCCCAGAGTCAGGTCTCTGGCCTAGGACTCTGGTAACAATATCACATGTTCAAAACAATGATGAATATGAATGCCTCTGGGTGGAGAATTCACTAATACAAAGAAATAAAATGAGTCAGTGACTGCCACCATTTTGGCTGGTTCCTTGTAATTTTCTTTCAAGTCCTTTGGCAACAATAACAACAAAACAACTTTGAAGGATCATTAAGTCTTTAAAAGGGTAATTACCTTTTTCCATTGTAAGTATAAGAGCCTCCCCCTAAAATTGTCTGTGTAGGGGCTAATAACACTGCATCCCTTTGATCTTCTGGTACATCAGATCTTTCTGTGTTTCCAAAGCAGCCAATAACCACACCACAGCATATATGTCAGGCTAGTCTTGGCCGTTATGATGAGCAATTAGGGAGATCCTTCAGCAAGGACTATGCTTACTGAATAATAGAAAGAATCTGAGCATAAAAAATGAGAGCTCAGCTATAAGTAAACATATGATCACCATGCCAAGTATACATTTGTTTTGTAAGTTATTTTTAATTTGAAAAAAAATTTTATATTAAAAATGAGATTTAGGGCTGAGGGTAGCTCAGTGGTAGAGTGCTTACCTAGCACATGTGAGGCCCTGGGTTCTATCCTCAGCATTATATAAAGATAAATAAATAAAATAAAAGTATTGTATCCATCTACAACTAAAATAAATTTTTTAAAAAATGAGATTTAGAGAATATCATGAAATCATGCTTTTTACAGACTTATATGCCGTTGTCAAGAATCAAAATGGTTTGAGTGTGTCTGTACACTTTACAGGGGATGCTCGTGTTCTTTTTCTCCAAATTCATATTCTGTCATTATAAATGCTTTAGGATGAGATGATATACAGATGTTCAGTCAGGTTCCTCGATGAAGAATGTGTGTGTGTGTGTGTGTGTGTGTGTGTACATATATTATAATAGAGAGAGAGAGACATATATACATATATTATAATAGAGAGAGAGAGAGAGAGACCCATAATAGAGAGAGAGAGACCAAGATAGAAAGACAGGTACATGACCAGAGATAAACAGAGAGATTATAAGAAATTGGCATAGAAGCTATCTTCAAATTGAAATTTTCCTTTGCTTGTCCCCTCCCTCCCACTTCTTCTTAATCCTTTGGCTGAAGAGAAGCCCCACTTTAGATATTAGCTGCTTAATCTTTCTTTAGATTTAGAACCCAGATGGCCTTTATAACACCCTTCCTTATTAACTAGCGATAGGAAGTTGAAGGGTATAAAAAGATTATGTGCCAAGTCAGCACCTCCTATCCATGGTCCCTTCACAGACTCATGCCCAACGAGATCATTATGTTCTCCAGTCAATTAGAATAGGTCAACAAGACTCCTGTGAAAACCAGTTTTCTGTCAACACCAGCACCATTGTTTCTACTCAGACCTATAGGGGCAAATGGTGGGGGGAGAGCAGTTCATTTCATTCCAAAAATAGCAAGTTGAAATATTAAAGTTTATATATTCAAACAAATGCATTTATGTAAGAAAATCTCTTACCATGTAAAAGAGACTTCATGATAGTAAAACTAACCTTGTAGTGAATATTACAGAAAACTAGTTAAAACAATTTCCATATAAACTTATAAGATCTAAATTTTTAATTTGAAGATGGATTTATTTTGCAGAAATACTTTTCATTTCTGTCTTCTTCATCACAGACTTTATTTCTTGTATGAAATGCAACAGAGCATAAATATTTAAGTATTTCATCATCAAAATTATGTTTCTGAATTTGAAAGAAACATAAAATAAAATATGTCAAATTAAATTATTTTAACTATTAAATTTCTGCATGTGGAAAATTAAGGAACTATTTGCTCTGTTCTCTTATGATGACATTGAAAAATGCATCTAATATTTGAATTATATTGAATTACATTGAGGCTCGATGGTATTAAAGTCTGATACATTTTAGAAGTGTGACTGTTTAAATTTCTTAGCAACATTTCTCTCTGTTGCTCATTTTTTTAAGCCATTGGTAGAAGTACCTCGTTTAATTGAAGCTTCTTTTTGTTTTTGTTTTAGTTGTTTCTAATATATTATCTATAACTGAAATATTCCCCATACAACAATCTTATTTTGTTTCAATCAAATATCATAAATCATTTCCATCTAAAATGACAATAGAAAGATTATGAAGAAGAATAATTTTATGTAAGTATAAAGCATTAGTCATTTGTGGAAATACAATGTTTCAGTATGAAAGAGACCTGGCAATGTTTTCGTGGTCTTCAAGGTTTATAGTTAATGATTTATAGTTTCTGCAAGGTTTATAGTTAAAGACAAATCTTTTATGTATTTAAAATAACAATATGTTACAATATTTCTAATTGCATTTAGAAAGTGTCTGTGCTGAAAATCATAATCCAAAAACAAATTGAATCCCCAGCTTCTTCGTTTTCAGTCCCTAAACACAGCTATTCAGATTGGGTACTTTTTACCCTATTGTTAACTAATATCATCATGTGCATCATGGTATAGATCTTGATATACCCCTACGTTCCTTAGTCTGTCCTGCTGAGCAAGTAGGAGGATTACACTTGCTTGTTTTTAGTTATATAAAGTCAAATGACTGGTTCTGGCTAGTGAAATGTTTGCAAATATGAAGTGTGTCCTTTTGGGACAAAGTGTTTAGCTGCTAATGCAAGAGCTTCCAGTAGCCACCAAGGCCACTTAGATGGCACAGTTTCAAGTAACATAGCTTTCCTAGATATTTGAAGTGTACCTTCCGTATCATAGGTATTTGAGTCACTTGATGTGGTAGAGGTTTTATTAACCTGTGACAGAAATGTTATATGAGCAAGGAATAAGTTTTTCTACAGTAAACCATGAGGATTTGGGAAATAATATGCTATCATGGCATTATCTAGTCGAAACTAATATACATGCATTTATATATATTAGCACCACATATCAAATTTATATATATTAGCACCACTTATTTAAATGTTGATAAGCAACATTTAAATAAACAGCAGTATAAATAGCACTTTTCAATTAGTTGACCATAAAAAGTGATTCTGCTTTTCATCTGAAAATCCAGATATTCTGTATGAATATGTATTTCTCTTTTCTGCTCATCTTTTATTTTATAAAATTAGTGTCATAACATTTACTAAGAAAGCAGCCTCTTTATTCAACATTATGAACTTATTTGTTGGTTTGAAGGTTGTTTTGTTGTTTCATTTTATTTTGTTTTGTTGTTATTGTTTGTTTGATATTTTTGTATGTATTTGACTCTGGGGAGTGAATACATGGACACTTTAATACTGAACTACATTCCCAAACTTTTTAATTTTTATTTTGAGACATTGTCTCCCAGGTTGAGACTAAGTTTCCCAGGTTGATCTCAAATTTATAATCCTCCTGCCTCAGCCTCCTGAGTAACTGGGATTACAGGTATGTGCCACCACATCCAACCAGTTTTTATTTATTTTTAATTGTTTATTTTTATGGCAGATAGAAAAGAGAAGTTCTATTGTTTAAATGTCCCCATAAAATCTCATGGTTTATTTTGATCTCCATTTTAAGGTATTGAGAAAATGGAAATTTAATCCAACAATGACATTTTGAGGTGAACCTATGAGAGGTAATTAAGGTTAATGAGGCCATAATGGTGGAGCCCTAAACCAATGGAACTGTGCCTTTATAAGCAAAGGAAAAGAGACCAGAGTCAGGACATTCTGTTTGACCATCTGAAGCCCTGTGCTACTTTGTGACTCTGCAGAAACCCCGCCAACAAGAAGGTTCTCACCAGATATCAAACAAAGGCCAGTGCCTTGTGACTAGATCCTCAGGACCATAAGTTAAATAAACTTCTTTTCTTTATAAACTACCCAGCCCACAGTTTTCACTTATAGTAAGAGAAAATGGACTTATCTGGGGAATTACTGCAACTTTTTACATTAAGTTCTTAGATACCTAGAAGATAGTGAAATAAAGGTACCCACCCCTGATATGCTTCTCCATGGGTTATAAATAAAGTAACACATGAGTGATGTGGTGAGTGGATGTGGATAAAAACTGGAATTTAATAACAGAAAGGTTATGCATGCTTAAATTCAAAACATAGAGATGATGATATAACAGGAAGAACAGAATTGCCAGTACCTGATGTCTGGCACTATGCGAAGGCAGGGAGACATTCCCTTCCAAGGGAATAAAGGTGCAAGTAAAATAGTCACACCTTGATGAATAAGTCTATACTCATTAGCTATACAGCCTAAATGAGATAAGAGACCTAGAGTCTCCATAGAAGGCTTGTTACAGAGAAGGATTTCACTACATCTCTCAGTGAACTCTCAGTAAGCTATAGACAAGAGCCATTTTGAGAAGGACCCTATTGTTTTATACTACTGCTCTTGGTATCAGAAATCCTGGCATATTCACATTTCAGGGACGCTCTAGACACTTTTCTGCATTGATTGAATAGGTGGCAGCTTCATGAGACAGTCTTGGCTTCGGGAAGATACTCTGAACCAAGTCTGCTGAGAGATTTTTGCAATGGAAAAAATTGGCTGTGGGGTGGAGGGGAGCAGAGGATGCTTCACTCAAATTGGGAACTAGCAGGTCTCTGAGGCTGACTTCTGAGACATGGGAAAATGCCAGTCATGGACAATTTTGTACAGAGTTCAGGACCGAAGACACCAGGTTACAGAGTGGAAGAGTGGCAGATCATGAGGTTCCTGAAAGATCACCATGCCCTGCAGGGAACTTAGTAGTTCCGTCATTGTCATCTGCCCTCGGAGGCATCTGGGAATGGGTTACAGCTTTGACATTTGTCTAGGGAATTCTGGAGAGAATATATACCTGCTATAACCAGCACTCTGCACTAAGGCAGTCAATGGGAAGAAACTGCCATGCCTTTGGCATTTGGAGCAGGCTCAGGTGCACAGCCTGGATGGGTCTGAAGAGAGACTATGCCTGCTGTGGCCTGCATTCCACCATGGCTCCTTCAGAAAGAGGTATCCACTATGGCCTCAGCATTGCCTATCCCTAGGAGTACAGCTTAAAAACCTCCAAAGAAAACATATATCAGGTACAATCAACATGACTTCTGAACTCTATGAGTGAGAAATATAAATAGTTGAAGCCACATCCCTCCACACCTGGCAAATTTCACTTTGCTTCCTGGAGACAGGAAGAGAGCAACATAGACCATGATCATCTGCCCTCATTTGTGTTTCTGAACACCTTGGATAGGAGGTGATTGTTTCCTTTTTCCTCTTTTTTAAATATTTTATTTATTTTTATTTATGTGCATGTTTTCCATGTACACTTTTTAATCTTCTTTCTCCATCTTTTTTACTTTTGATTTTTAATTTCTATTTTATTTTATCATACTTTACTATTCTTTATTAAGTATTAAAGACTTGTTCAACAAATATGCAAAACAATAAGCATAATATAGCATGTAAATATGATCAGAATTAAAACCACATGATCATCTCAATAGATGCTGATAAAATTCAATATCTCTTAATAATAAAAACCCAGAATCAGGTATAGAACAATCAATACCTCAATATAATAAAGGCTATGTATGAAAATTCCAAGCCAATTATTATACTAATTGATGAAAACATTTCTCTAAGAAAAGAAGTAAGACAGGGTGTCCACTTTCACTGTCATACTCAGTATAGTACTAGAAATTTCAGTTGGGACAATTAGGCAAGAGAGAGAAATAAAAGATGTGTGAGTAAGAATGGAATATATAATACTATACATATTTGTAGATGATTACCATTCCACATATGGAAAAAGTTGAACACTCCATCAAATGACCAATAGAATTGACAAACAAATTCAGAGAAGTACCAAATACAAAATAAACATTACAATAATAAGTAGATTTTCTCTATATCAATAAGAACTCTGAGAAAGAGATTAGGAAAGTAATCACATTCACAATAGACACACATGCAAAAAAATAAAGGAAGAAAGAAAGAAAGAAAAACAGACAAAAACAAAAACTGGGAATAAACCTAACTAAGGAAATGGAAGACCTCTACAATCAAAATTATAAAACACATAGAACACTAAAATTGAGGACTTTAAAAGGCAGAAAATCCTCCCATATTTGTTGACTGGTAGAATTAGTATATTAAAAATTTTAAATGATATTATTATTAAATAATATTCTTATTAAAATGTCTTATTAACCAAAGGAATTTACAGATGAAATGCAATCCCCATCAAAATATTAATATCATTCTCACAGAAATAGAAAAAAATATTAAAATTCATGTGTAAACACAAAAGACCCTGAATAGTCAAAACAGTCTTAAACAGAAACAACAATGCCACAGGTATCATAATCCTTACTTTAGGATAGACTAAAGAGCTATAGTAACAAATATACCATGGTATTAGCATACAAACCAACACACCACCTGATGTAATGGTACATGCCTTTAAATCCAGCAACTTGGGAGACTGGGGCAAGAGGATTACAAGTTCAAGGACAGCTTTGAGAACTTAGCAAAACTCTGTGTCTAAATAAATAAATATGTCTGGGGAGGTAGCTCAGTGGTAGAGTATCTCTGTGTTCAATTCCCAGTAACTTAAAACAAACAAATAATAATAACAACAACAAAAACCCCAATACACTGATCAATGGAAAAGAATAAAGAATTCAGACATAACTCCATGCATCCTTAGCCAACAGTTTTTGGAAAAAGTGCCAAAAATATACATCAGAAGGACAGTCTCTTCAGAAAATAATGTTGTGACAACAAGATATCTAAATGTAGAAGACTGAATTTAGACCCTTATCTTTCATCCTGCAAAAAATGAACTAAAAGTAGATCAAAAGTCTTAATTCAAGACCTGAAACTATAATAAAACTACTGGGGAAAAATACTTCAAGATATTGATACAGCATCAATTTCCAGGATAAGTTTCCAAAATCACAGGGTAAAAAACAAGAATTGACAAATGTGAGTGATCACATCGAATTAAAAAAAAATATGCACATCAAAGGAAACAATCAACAGAGTGAAAAGATAATATCCAGAATAGAAGAAAATATTTTCCAGTTATTCGTCTGACAGAGGATTAATATCCAGAGTCTATAAGGAATTCCTACAATTTAACAACAAAAACAAGTAATCTAATAAAAGGCAAATGATCCAAATATATATTTCTCAAAAAAAGAAATAGAAAAGGCCAATGAGTATACAAAAAAGTACTGGTGAGAACGTGGAAATAAAGAACCATTATACACTGTTGGTTGAGACATAAATTAGTATAACCATTGTGGAAAACCATATGTATTTTCCTCATAAACTAAAAGTAAGAACTATTCTATGATCCGGCTAAGAAATGAAGTCAGAATACAAAGGAGACATGTGTAGCCCATGTTTATCGCAGCAGTATTCACAGGAGCCACATGCAAACATTGTAGATACCCATCAACACATGAATAAAGAAAATATGAATATATATGCAATGGAGTATTATTCAGCCACAAATAAAAATGAAATCCCATCATTTGCAAGAAAATGGATGGAATGGGAGGACATCATGTTGAAAAAGACAAACATCATGTTTGTCTCATGCATGTTTTCTCTCACATTTAGAAAGAAAGAGAGAGGCATGAAGGTAGAATAGGAATGATTAGGGCCTGGGAAGAGAACAAGAGGAAAAAGAAATTCCACTGATTCTCATAATTAATATGTATTAACAATTAAAGAAAAATAAAACAATTTTAGTACTTCTTAGATTGCAGCATACATTGTGGTACTAGAACTGTATCTTTTAAAATATTTTCAAATATTCAGACTATACAATAGAATCATTGTTGCACAGTAACATACGTATAACTGTACCATGGATATTAGAGTCTGATGATATATTATATGTAGACTCTGAATTCCACATGTCCTCATTATTAAGAATGATTTTCATTTTTTGGATTTTTCCTTCCAACTTTTTAGTTGTTTCCTTGTTCCCTGCACAACAGATACTATACTTCCAATTTTGTTTTTTCTACATGTAACTCACTCTCCAAAGATACTTGTTTCTTTCTTTTTGTTTATAATTCTTTATCTGTTAACTGATGGTCATATATTGAGTAGTATATTAAGTTATTGATACTTTATAGTAATTTCTTACAGAATAAATCATTGTCAATTATATTTTTATAGAAAGTTTCATAAAAGCCCAAAGTAGAAGAAAATATATTTATTAATCAAGAAAACACTTCATCTCTTTTTGTGATCCATGTATATTTTTTAATAGCTTGGTTCAGATACATAGACAAATTTTTCCACTCCTCTCTTCCAAACTGTATGCTTATTCAAATTAAAAATGACAAGTACGTGTAATATTTTTGTAAGTACATAGACAAAAATATAGGATAATGTTATGCATTCATAATGATTAATGCCTCTCTGATAACTTTTATTTACATTTCTCCAGAGAGCCCTTAAATCTGACAATTCTTCATAAAACAAAGCAATATATGGGTAAAGCAAGCTTTTTCTTTGAATCAAAGCAATATATTTTTAAAAGCTCTGTCAAAGTATTTTATAATTTTATATGATTACATGACATCATTTCTATTCCTAGAAAATGAACTAAAGTGGTAATAGAAGAGAATAGATTGTAGTTAAGGAGTTTGGGTTGGAAACAGAATTGTAGCTTGAATTTAATAACATATCAACCTAAATTGATTAATTGTTTCAATCTTATATTTAAAGAAAGCACTTTAGCTTGGAATAAGAGTGTCAGTTAGAACAACTCAAGAAAGATTGTCAAAATTTTATTAAGCTAAAATGAAATTGTATTTAAAATTGTACCTTAATTTGAATTTAAATCCAGTTTAAAAATGATGTAGTCATGTAATGTCAAAGCATTTAGAGCTTTAGAGGAAAACCTAGAGATCACATGAATAAATTCTTTACCAAAGCGTTGAGGAAGTTGAGGTTCAGAAAACTAAAGGGAGACCAGGAGAGGTGACATACATCTGTAATCCCAGCAGCTAGAGTGGCTGAGGCAGGGGAATCACAAGTTCAAAGCCAGCCTCAGCAATTTAACAAGGCTCTAAGCAATACAGAGACCTTGTCTCAAAATAAACTAAATACAAAGGGCTGGGGATAGGGCTCAGTGGTTAAGCACTTAAGCACCCCTGAGTTCAATCCTTGGTACCAAAAAAAAAAAGAAAGAAAAAAGAAAAACAAAAGGAAAGGAAATTGCCCGTGCCATAAAACTAGTGCTAGGTTTTAGCATTTCTTAAGTTTAGCACTGCTTTTATTGTTTATTTGCTTTTTTATTTAATTTTTCTCTTTTTGTTGTTTCTTAATACTGTATTATTTAATAAATTGGTGTTTTAGTTCTGTGAAAGGATACTAGACTTGTCATTTATGTTTATTTTATATTTTATGCAACAATATATTACAACAATTTACTAGTGAAGCACCTAATAGTGGTTTTGTTTTACTACTAAGCACAAAGAACTTTGATTCTTAGAAAACTGGTGTCTTGGCCATGTGGCTAAAGCAGCTTCTGACTCTGGGTTTCAAGAAAGACACTTTGTTCAAGCATGGTTTTCATTTTGCCATAGGAAAAAAACATAAACTTTCTGAACTGTTCTATAGTGCCAGACCAGGAAAGAGGAAAAACAATTTCTCTTTGAGGTCAGAGAAAGGAAGGAAGGAAGGAAGGAAGGAAGGAAGGAAGGAAGGAAGGAAGGAAGGAAGGAAAAGAGGGAGGGAGGGAGGGAAAAGAGAACAAATCGTACTGGGATTTAATACTGGACTCAAACTGTCCTAGGGACACAGAAGTTTCAATAAAATAAAAGAAAAAGAAAGAAAAGAAAGAAAAAAACCCCTGCTGGCACCATTGGCTGCTGCTACAGATCCACTGTGGGCAGGGTGGAGAGATAGACTAAGAGAGCCAGCTTGTGGGGTGGCTGCAAAGCATGTGTTGCAGTGGAGAGGACTGTGATCCAGACATTGTCAAGCTGATCTAGTTGTTGAGCTGCACTTGGCTTTTGTGTGAGAGGGATGCTGCCCATCTCCCAGTGACCTGCAGAGAGTAGGGTCAGGCATCATCTATTTTTGCCATGCTAAGGTGGCCAGAAGATGTACATCCAAACCCAGGGACACACAACTGTGTAATTTCAGCTTGGTCCAAATACTTGACCTGGCAGAGGCCCACAAACTGTCGTGCAGTGCGACTAGAAAATCAGGTGAAATTTAGGTGTGGAAAGTGTTACACCTAGGGGACTTCAAGACGCTCAGACCCTCCATGATCCTGGGTATTTCTCACTCTTTGAATTTTCTGATTGACAAGACCAGCTGAGGATAATGGGGGACAAGATCATGCAAGGGAGAGAGAGAGTGAATGCGTGCTTTGAGCCTGAGCCCAGGTGACCGACATATGGGAGCCATGGGAGGCAGAGGGTCCCGAAAGACTTGCTCTTCCACTGCTGGAGCAGAACCCAGGGGAGAGTCAAGTGATCCCAACACCCAGTGCAGGTGGGAAGTAGCTGGACTCTGGTGGTGTGCTGATTTAAAAGCTTCACCATTTATCATTTCACAAAGCACAGGGAGTCTAGCTAGACCCAAACCCTGCCTCTAGGAGCTCAGCCCTTAGGAACACCTTTCACAGAACTCTACAGTGACCCCTTGCTGTGAGTGGACTAGACAACACCCTCCAACCATCCTCTCCTCATACTGCTGAGAAGGGAAGTGGACAACAGGCAACAATGCCAAACTCCACAAAAATAATGAATTTACAGACCCCTACTCCTACTATTGCACGTAATACATACCTCAAGAAAAAAATGGAAAGACAATTGGGAACAGTCAACCAATTTATAATATTCTAGATATTTTTCCTAAAATGTCCATGGAAATAATTCCTTAATCTTCCATCAAGAATCTTTCTTTTTTTTTTGACTTTGGTGTGCTGAATGGTCCATGGACATTTGAACATGTGCCTGTTTGTTTCACTTTTTTTATTTCAAGAATTTCTTGAAGGTAGTTATTTTTGACTCCATTTTGAGGACTAGGACTTTTGATTAGTATATCTTGGTTTTATTTATATTGTTTTCTTGTTTGTTATATATTGTTTTTCACCTATTTCCCTTGATTCTCTTTGATTTCACTAATAGCCAAATTCTATTGCTCTTTCACTCTTCCTCTAACTCATTACTACTATTCTCTCTCATCCTCCCTTGCAATTATTACATCCTAAATTTCCTCTGCATTCACCCTCTTCAGTTATTTGAAATAGCAAAGCTTTTCATAAATATAAGATCTTTTCTGTTGGCAATTGCCTATCATATTATCTATGTTCATAGTGACAATGTACATTGTAGATGACAAAATATGAACTAAGTATTTAGTTTAATGCTGAATGTTAATTGCATTGGTCGTTGTTATTGTTTGTCTCTCCCTAAAATATGAGAACTAGAAATCCTCAGGAACACTATGAATTCAAAAGTTAGAATTTTTGCGACCTCCAATACTTACTGATAAATTGGCAGACATACAAACAACATGAAAAATCAAGGAAACAAACCATCTGAAACAAATCAAAATACCTTGCTAAGAGAATTCAATGATAGCAGAGCAGAGGAAATGTCAGAAAAGGAATTTAGAAAGTTCATAATTAAACTGAGAGATGAAAGATAATGTAAGAAAAAAAATCAGAGAAAAATTTAAAAAATGAAAGATCACTTCAATAAGGTGTCAGAACTCTGAAAAAGAATCAATTGGAAATTATATAAATGAAAAAATCAATAAACCAAATCACATACTTAATGGAAAGCATCATAAGCAGACTAGATAATTGGGTAGATAAAATTTCAGGTAATAAAAGCAAAATATATAATCTGGAAAATAATATTGGCCATGGATAAAAGATGTTAAGAGAACATGAACAGAAGTTTCAAAAAATATGTAATAACATGAAAAGACCACATTTAAGATTTGTCAGGATAGTTGAAGGCTCAGAGATACAAACCAAAGGAATGCACAATTTTTCAATGAAATAGTATAAGCAAATTTACCAAACCTTAATAATGATATGAAAAATCAAATACAGGAGGCTTACAGATCCCCAAATATGGAAAATTACAACACAGCCACACCAAGGCACATTATTATGAAAATTCCTATCGTACAGAATCAGGGTAGAATTTTAAAGGCTGTGAAAAAAAAAAAAATGACTGGTCACATTTAGAGGAAACCCAGTCTGGATCTCAGCTAATTTTTCAACCCAGACCCTCAAACCTAGGAAATCTTGGAATAATATATACCAAGCTCTAAAAGAAAATGGATGCCAGCCAAGAATACTATACCCAGCAAAATTAAGCTTCAGAATTGATGATGAAATAAAAACCTTCCATGAAAAATAAAAGTTAAAAGAATTTACAACTAGAAATCTTACACTACAAAACATATTCAACAAAATAGCTCATGAAGAAGAAATGAAAATAAAAATAAAACCAACAAAGAGTATAACTATACTAGAAGGATAGTCAATCAAAGGGAAAACCAATTCAAATTGAAAATCAGAAATAAATTGAAATGACAGGGAATAAAATTCATTTCTCACAAATAACACTGAATGTAAATGGCCTAAACTTATCAATCAAAAGACCTAGGCTGGCAGATTGGATTAAGAAACAAAATCCATAAATATGTTGTCTCCATGAGGACTCAACTCCTAGGCAAAGACATCCACAGACTGAAGGTAAAAGGATGGGGAAAATCATATTATTTATATGGGTCTTATTAACAAACAGCAATTTCTATCCTCAGATAAAGTGACTTCAAACCAAAGTTAATCAGAAGGGATCACAAAGGTCACTTCATAGCACTTAAGGGAATTATACATCAATAAGATATAACAATTATAAATATTTATGCTCCAAATAATAGAACACCTATGTACTTAAAATTTTTTTTTCAATTCCAAGAAAAAAATAGATCACAAAACAATAATACTGAGTAACTTCAAAATGCCTCTCTCATCGCTAGATAGATCATCCAAACAAAAACTAAACAAAGAACCTATAGAACAAAGAAATACAATTAATACCTTAGATGTAACAGACATATATAGAATATTTCATCCATCAATGACTGAATACACTTTTCTTTTAGCAGTGCAAGGATGATTTTCTAAAGTAGACCCCAACTTAGGCAACAAAGCAATGCTAAGCAAATAGAAAAAAATAAAAAGTAATACTTAGCTTTCTATCAAGTCACAATGTAATGATATTAGAAATATATGATATAATAAAAGATAGAAGGTATTCTAACAATTGGAGACTAAATAACACACTGCCAAATGATCAAGGGATAGCAGGAGATGTTAGGGATGAAATAAAAAATACTTAGAAGTAAGTGAGAATAGAAAAAAACATATCAAAATCTCTGAGACCTTATGAAGGCAGGTCTAAGAGGAAAATTCATAGCCCTGAGCTCATTCATTAAAAGAATAGAAAGTCTACAAATAATAACCCAGCATTACATCTCAAGGTCTCAAGGCCCTGAAAAAAGAAGAACAAATTAACACTAGAAGCAGCAGAAAACAGGAAATAATAACATAGATAAAATCAATGAAAGAGAAACAAAATAATTCAAAAATCAATAAGACAAAAAGTTGGTTCTTTAAAAAATTAACAAAATTGATAAACCCTTAGCCATGTTAAACAAGAGAAAGAGTGCAAAAACTCAAATTTCTAAAATTCCTAATGATAAAAGAAATGTCACCAAGGAAACCATTGAAATACAGAGGATAATTAGGAACTATTTTGAAAATTTATTCTACAGTGAAGTAGAAAATCTTGAATATATTGACAAATTTCTAAAGAAATATAACCTATCCAAATTGAACCAGGAGTACATAGAAAATTTAAACAGCTGAATTTCAAACAATGGAATTGAAGATGCCATCAAAAGCCTATGGACAAAGAAGCCTGGGACTAGATGGATTCTTAGCAGAGTTCTGTCAGATCTTCAAATAAGGTTCTCCTCAAATTATCCATGAAATAGAAAAGGAGGGAACCCTTCCAAACTCATTCTATGAAGCTAGTATCACCCTGATGCCAAAACCAGACAAAGGTACATTAAGGAAAGAAAACTTCAGAACAGTATCCCTGATGAACATAGATATAAAAATTCTTTATAAAATACTGGCAAATTGCATACAAAAACACACTTAAAAGTTCACAATGATCAAGTAGGTTTCATTCCAGGAATGCAAGGTTGTTGGTTCAATATATGTAAGTCAATAAATGTAATTCACATCAATATATTTAAAGACAACAAACACACAATTATCTCAATAGATGCAGAAAAAGAATTTGACAAAAATTCTCATTTTGAAAGCACTAGAAAAACTAAGATAGGAAGAAAATACCTCAACATTGTAAAAACCGTATATGTTAAACCTAAGGCCAACATCATTCTAAAAGGAGAAAAATTGAAAGCATTCCCAGTAAAAACTGGAACAAGTGAGGGATGCCCTCTTTCTCCACTCTATTCAACATAGTTCTTGAAATTCTAGCCAGAGCAATTATACAAAAGAAAGAAATTAGAGGCATACAAACATAAAAAGATGAGCTCAAATGATATCTATTTGCTGATGACATGATCCTATATTTAGAGGACTCAAAAAACTCCACCAGAAAAATCCTACATCTCATAAATAGATTCAGCAAAGTAGCAGTTAACTTTAGTTAACTCTGATAAATTAATGGTGTTTATATACACCAGTGATAAATCAGCAGAATGAAAAATTAAGAAAATTATATCATTCACAATAGCCTCAAACAACAACACAAACCCTGGGAATCAATCAATCAAAAGAGGTGAAAGACCTCTATGATGAAAATTATAGAATAATAAATAAAGAAATTGGAAAAGACCTTAAAAGATGGTAAGATCTCTTCTGTTCTTGGGTAGGCAGAATTAATATTGTCAAAATGGCTATACTATCCAAGACTCTGTACAGATTTAATGCAATTTCTATTAAAATTCCAATGAAGTTCTAAATAGAAATATAAAAAGCAGTCATGAAATTCATTTGGAAAAATAAGAGGCCCAGAATAGCCAACACAATCCTTAGCAAGGAAAGAGATGCAGGAGGCATCACAATACCAGACCTTAAACTGTACTACAGAACTATATAACAAAAACAGTATGGTATTGGTACCAAAATAGACACATAGACCAATGGTACAGAATAGAAGACACAGAGACAAACCCACATAAATACAGTTATCTTATACCAGACAAAGGCACCATAAACATACATTGGAGAAAAGATAGCTTCTTCAACAAATGGTTCTGGGAAAACTGGAAATCCATATGTAATAAAATAAATTAGACCCCTATCTCTCACCCTGCACAGAACTCAACTCAAAATAAATCAAAGATCTAGACATTTGACCAGAAACTCTACATCTACCAGAAGAAAAGATAGATCCAACACTCCATCATGTTGGCTTAGGAACCAGTTTCCTCCAAAACTCTCCTAAAGTGCAAGAAATAAAATTGAGAATCAATAAATGGGATAGCATCAAACTAAAAAGCTTCTTCACAGCAAAGGAAACAAACAAAAGCACTATAGAATGTAAGAGCCTTAATCTCAAGGGGCTATATAAATAACTCAAAATCCACAAACTTACACACAGAAATAACCAATAAATGGGCAAAGAAACTGAACAGACACTTCACAGAAAAATATGCATGGTTAATAAATATATGAAAAATATTTCAACACCTCTAGCAACTACAGAAATGCAAATTAAAACTACATTGATATGACATCTCACTCTAGTCACAATGGTAATTTTCAGCAATATAAGTAACAATAAATATTGGCAAGGATGTGGGGAATAAGGTACATTAATACATTGCAAATTGATGTGACCACTATGAAAAACAGTATGGATGTTCCTCAGAAAACCTGGAATGGAACCACCACTTGACCCAGTTATCCCACTCCTTGGTGTACACCCGAAAGACTTAAAATCAGCTTACTACAGT
The DNA here is from genome assembly GCA_004024805.1 of Geosciurus inauris. Taxonomy (NCBI): domain Eukaryota; kingdom Metazoa; phylum Chordata; class Mammalia; order Rodentia; family Sciuridae; genus Geosciurus; species Geosciurus inauris. Next base: position 53,312 of record PVHX01009050.1, on the reverse strand, counting down.
GATACAGCCACATCAATGTTTATAGCAGCTCAATCTACAATAGCTAAGCAATGGAAATAAACTACATGCCCTAAAACAGGTGAATGGATACATAAATGTAGTATACATACATAATGATATATTACTCTACCACAGAAAAAGACAACATTTGCTGGAAAATAAATGGATCAGAGACTACTATGCTAAGTTAAATAAGCCAATACAAAAAAATAAAAAATAAAACAATGGTTGAAAGTTCTCTCTGATACGTGGATGCTAACACACAGGTTGCAGACAGAAAGAATAAATGTTCAATAGATTAGACAAAGGGGAATAAAGGGAATGGAGAGGGGAAATGAATAGGAAAGATAGTGAAATGATTCTGACATAAATTTCCCATGTACACACATGAGTATCATACAGTGAATCACTACATCATGTACAACCACAAGAATGGGATCTTAATTAAAATAATATGTACGCCATGCTTATACAAATAAGTCTAATTATACTCTACCGTCATGTAAAACTAAAAAGAATAAAATAGGATTATATAGTTTTCTTTAGGCTGCTTAATGTATATATTCAAGGGAAGAGGGTTTTACAGTTTTTTCACCTGTTTTAATTTCATACTGACTTTTGGAACTGAATCATCAAAATTATAAAAAATGATGAGTGAGATACATTGAATATAGCACTATTCTGATTAATTCTGAATACTTTTAAAATATTTTCTTACTAGCAAATTTTAAAAAATGTCTTATTTATAATTTATTGGAAATTTTTGGAACTGACATTGATGGTCTAAAGCTGTATTTGAATAGTTAGATGTTATCTGTCTTTTGTCATCTGCAATTTGTGTACAGTACTAAAGCTGCAATAAAAATTAATTTACAAAAACATCCTGGAGGGACATGGAAAAGTGGATAAATGTTTATCTAATATTTACTCTACTTATTTAGAAAATAATTTTCCTAAGGTTTCTGAGAAATAGCACCTTATAATAAAATTGAATAGTTAATGTAAGCTGGGTAACAATTGAAACCATCATTTTTAATACTACCAAGTATTGTTCTGCATTTAAATTATGATTTGGATAAGAAGTACCCTCAAAGCTCCTGTGTTAATGCAGAAAATTTCAAAGAATATAAGAATTGTAACTTAATAAGTCTCTTAGTTTGAGTGGACTAATTGAGTGGGAACTGCAGGCAGATGGGATATGACTGGAAATATTATTCACTGGGGAAGGCTTTGGGGGATGATGTCTTATCTTCTTAGCTCCTATCTCTCTGTTTTCAAGCCATGATGAATGGAGAAGCAGTGGTCTTTTCCACTCTTCTGTCATGATGTTCAGATTCTGCTGGGTGAAGAGCAATGGTGTTGCCCCAACATGGACTGAATCTATAAAACTATGAATCAAAATAAACTTTCCTACCTCTAAACTGTCCTTATCTGGTATTTTTGTTACAGTAACAAAAACTTAACAAAGCAATTGGTACAAAGAATGTGGTCATATTTGTGACTAACATGACCATGTGGTTCAGAAGCCTTTGGAACTGGTTGGAGTTTGAAAACATTTAGAGATTCAGGCTACAGAAGCCTTAATATTGTAAGCCTTAATATTGATTTTAATGGGAGGGAATGCCAACAAAAATTTAGACAGTAAAGACTGAGTTCATGAGGTTTCAAAGGGAAAGGAAGATTTTACTAGGTATTAGACTAGAAGCCATTTATATTATGCTCTGAACTCATCTAAACCAAGTTTTAGAAAGACAATCAATCTGATGGTGGAAATTTGGAGGCAACACAGCATTCACAGAGGGGCATGGATTTTGCTGGAAGCTTTTATTCAGCAATACACTGTAAATTTGGTGCAAAAAGCATAGAAGAAAGATTTTAAAAATTTGACCTTGAGTCAGAAAAGTGCATATAAAACTGGTACCAAGGAAGGAGTTGTTGGTGAAGAGATTATTGCTAATAAAGATATACAAGATGCTTTACACAGACACAATTGGAAAGATAATTTGAGGGAATCTCAGGAATTGCAAGACTATATATTTTGCAAGCTTAAGGGTACAAAAGTAAAATTTCTCTGAGAAGAGACTCTGGGGGCACCTTATTTGCACAGAGGGGCCCAGAAACTTGTTTCACTGTGTTCTTCAATCCAGGCACTAAAAGGCCACTGCAGCCATGACTTGAAGAGGCTTAGCTACTGATCAATCTGTCCAAAGCTGTCCACAGGCTTTGGCATCATCCACATTTTTGGGTTCTCCATGAATTCAAGATACTTGAGTTAGTGGGTCATGAAGACTGTCATTGAGATTTCAAGGAAAGTTTGGTAGACCAAGTAAAATGTACTAGTGTTAAAATACCTCTAGGCTGCCTGTGAGAGGGTGGTATGATGAAGCTGTATTGGAGACCCAAGGAATTAAGACATGCCAGTAAAATGTACTACCTATTGAGGAAAGCCACCAGCTCTGAAGAGAGCCAGATGAAGAAAGAGGCCATAAGGACCATAACTGGCAAGGTCAAACAAGCAGGACTGCCCAAGACTTTTGGAGGTCACATCTTGCCACCAGATGCTGGTGTTGGAGTTACAGAAAATGTTTGTCCTGTTGAGTTTAGATCTTCTTGCATTCCCATTCCTTCTTTCTATGGCCCTATTTCTCCCTTTTGGAATGTAAATGTTTACTTTTTGTCACTATATATTGGATGTGTGTAACTTGCTTTGATTTTTACAGGTACTTGCAGGCAAGACTTTGCCCTGAGTCTTAAATGAGACTCTGGATTTGGACTTTTGGGAAATTCTAGAACTTAAGGTACTGTGGGGAGTTTTAAAGATGGACTAAATGCTTTTTGCCTTGTGAGATGGACTTGGTATTTTGGGGCCTAAGGTAGAATGTTAGATTTGGATAAAAGTATCCTCCAAAATCTCTTGTTTAATGCAGGAATATTCCAAGGTCAAATGATTAGATTTTGAGAACAATACATCATTAGTACATCTCAGCTTGAATGAACCCACTGGATGGGAATGTAGGCAAAGTGCTGTTTGAGGAGGTAGGTCATTGGGGTCATGAACTTGGGATTTTATCTTGCCCCCGGCTCCTCTCTCACTCTCTATGCCTCTTGGCCACCATGAATGGAGAAGCTCTTCCCCACTGTACCTGATATTCTTCCTCACCTTGATATTCTTCCTCACCTTGGGTCCACAGCAATGAAGTTCTCCCAACATGGAGTGAATCTCTGAAACTGTGAACCACAATGAACATCTCCTCCTCTAAATTGACCTTGTGAGTTATTTTGGCCACAGCAAAAAAAAAAAAAAAAAAAAAAAAGCTGATCAGCACAATTTACATACTTCATATTTTGTGTTTCAAACATTCATATATGACAATTCACATAAGAACTAACTTTCCAACTTTTTGAAAATTCTTGAAAGTCACTAGCTTCATACAGTTATATGGTATGGCAGGTTTAAAGTCAAACTTATCATTTACAAAAATTGGAATAACTAAAAATACAGCATTTGGTTTTGTAATATTTTAAACACAGTGTAGGGTGAAAAATATGTAGGGTGTTTTAAAGGGAGAATAGGAGTTACATAATGTAAAAACGAATGTTAAACTTACTTAAAATTACATTTGACAATCTAGTATTTTAGAAGCTTGCTCATCTACTTGTTTCTCATGATTTCGTGTACACTAAATATGACTTCTAGAAATTTTTAATGGATAGCATTAATTTAGAATCTTTACTGTTCTTGCAATGAATGCCTATAAAATGCATGCTTTATTTATGTAGGAATAAAGCAAATTAATTCACAAACTGTATGTACATGAGAACTTGAAAGAAAGATATTTAAACTTTATCTCATGCAAAGATACCAATTACACATAGAAACATCTGGTAATTTGTTAAATTTTCAGAAATTTATCATTGTCAATTATATGTCACCTTATTTTAAACAGGTTAACTCTAAAATAATATTAACTATGACTTCTTGATATGACTGTCAGCTAACTTTCCCCATGAAAATACCTTAACGAGTAGGTCAATTGTAAGTTAAGAAATGACTTTTCAAATTTTGAACATAGCATAAGATGGTGATCTCTAACAAAAGGTAAGCAAATGAGACAATGAGCAAATGGGATGCAATCCTTCAAGGGTGTTTCACATTTCTGCACATGTCAGCAGAGATATTGACAATTTTTGTCCCAATCTTTCCTTGCAAATGTATTTGTATAACAAATAGGATTAGAATAGAGACAAAGTCTCCTTCCTAGTCAAAAGTTTGGCAGGTTTACTAGCAAACACTATGTAAAAGATTAGGTTTTACTAGGCTCTGGATTTTTTTTTTTTTTTTTTTTTGCAGTTTAATTTTTAACAGATACATAAAAACAGGACATAAATATTAATATACTACCCATAATACCATGATACATTTATACATTGTATAATGCTTAAATCAACTTAAGTGTATATATCTCTCAACTATTAAGTGTATATATCTCTCAACTATATCATGTCTTTTTCAGTGAAAAATTTCAAAGTCCTTTCTTTCAGCTTTTAAAAATGGTTTGGTACATTACTGTTATCTATAGTCACTCTGCTGTGTAATAACACATCTGAACTTCCTGCTCCTATCTAACTGTAACAGAGTACCTACTGATCAATCTTCCCATGTCCTCCCTTCTTCTTCCAAGCCTTTGGTCACTACCATTTTACTTTCACTTCTATGAGATAAATTTTTTAGATTCCACATATGAATGAAATTATTTGGAAGTTGGCATTCTGTGCCTGGCTTATTGTACTTAACATAATGATCTTCACTTCTATTCATGCTGTTATAAATAACAGAGTTTCACTTTTTATAGCTGAATACTAATCCATTTTGTATATGTACCATGTATTATTTATTTATCCAATGATGGACACTTAACTTATTTCTATTTTCTTCTAAATGTAAACAATGCTGAAATGAACATGGGAATGCAGATGTCACTTTAGCAAACTAATTTCATTTCTTTTGGCTATATACTCAGGAGTAGTCTCTGGATTCTTAAACTATAACACACACACTAAATTTATGTATAGCATTTATATAGGCCTGTCTGTGGATCATGCCCAAAGACTTGGATGACAAGGAAAACTCACATGAACATTGTTCACTGTGCCTGCTGAACCCTGAGGAATTGTTCTGTTTCCAACCAAGGAGTCTAGTTGTCTTTTGCCCGTAATTATGAAATGATGGCAGGCTGACCAGTGAGCTTACAAGTATAATCAATCCTAGACCCATTTCTTTCTTCTCCTTTTTTCTTTCCAACAGTGATTCAGACAAATGCTCTGACTTTCTGTTGAAGTCTCATCCAGTTTGTGATGCAAGGAAAATCGGCTCAAAGTATGATGGTCTTGCTGAAAGACAGAGATAGAGATGGATTAGAATGTATGGCTACTGAATCAGCTGGAATATGTTCAACAGAATGCCAGAGAGAGAAGATATATTTTGTAAAAAAAATGCAGAAATCACAAAGAAGTTCCCTTTAATTTTCCAGTTATACTAAGCAGCTCATGCTCAGGAGTAAAATTCCAAGAAGCCAAGGAAAGGACAATTTACTTTAAAACCAACATCCATCCCAGGAGAAGCATTATATTAAAATTATAAGCAAGAAAACTACTAAAGCTCAGTAGGATTGTGAGATACTTGATTTTCAACTAATGAGATGAAAGTTATTTTTGAACACCTCAACTAATCTGCATGTACTCCAGGAAAAGCAATATTTAAGCACAGGGTGAATCAGAGGGAAAAAATATGTTCTCTAGACTCATCCTAACAAAAGTTAAAAACAATACTGTAAAGAACTAGCTAATCTGTAAGTAAATTACAACAAGTAGGGAAGCAAAATCTTGAAATATAAAATCATAGCATCCAGAACCTCCATAAAATATTCATAGACAATAGAAGAAACAAAAAATGTCACAACCAATACAGAAAAAAAACCCCAGAAAGACAAAAAGTGAAACAATACAAATAGACTTCAAATATCATATATTTTAGAATTATCAGGTCTTTAAAACACCTACTAATAACATATTCAAATATTTGAAGGAAAAGTTGAATATAATGAGGGAACTAATGGGAATTTAAAATTTTGCTTAAATTACATAAATATGTTGGTACATTGACATAATGTTTCCCCACCAAAAAATATATTCTAGAAGCTTAGTAATTAACCTCAGTATGTTATACAGAATTCAAATTTCATAGAAAACTATTTCAAAATATTCTAACAGATATAACAATGACAATAATTACTAATAATTTTTCAAAATTTTTTTTAGTTTTGATGGACCTTTATTTTTTATTTATTTATATGTGGTGCTAAGGATCGAGCCCAGTGCCTCACGCATGCTAGGCAAGCGCTCTACCACTGAGCCACCATCCCAGCCCCAATTACTAATTATTTTAAAGGAATAAAAATATATCTTAGATTAGTATCACAATGTCAAGTTTTAATTTCAAGAACTTTTGAAAAAATTGACAAAGTTTTAATTTCAAGAACTTTTGAAAAAATTGTTAATTTATTTAGTGAATTAAATAACTAAATTCATTTATTTCTTTATTTATTGGTGCTGTGGATTGAACCCAGGAGTTATGCATACTAGATAAGTAGTTTAACACTGAGCAGAGTGGTAGAACTACACCCTGAGTCCCAAAACATCTACTCATATATATCAACAAAAAGTTAATTCCTTGTTATGAGAACATTTTCATAAAAACAGAAAAATAAAGAAGTATAGAATAAACATTTATAAATTCACTAACATAATCTTAGTAGGTGTTTAATAATTTATTTTAATTTTTAAAGAATAAAATGTAATTGATGAAGTGATGTGTCCACTTTTATATTTATCCAAATACCCCCATTTTTCTCAAAAAGAAACTATTACCATTAATGTTATAAACAACCAATGTGTGTGTGTGTGTGTGTGTGTGTGTGTGTGCATGCCTGTCTATATGATAAATTCTATAATTATATAACTACAATTATATTTCTGCCAATTTTTAAATTTCACATCATTTTTTGAAAGTCTATTCTCATACTTGCATCCATTTTCATTGTTGTATAATGTAGCATGTTTCACTTAATTTTCCTCTACCAAAAGATATTTAGATGGTCTGCAAATTGTCACATTTCCTAACAACTCTAATATGAACATCATTGTACATATCCACTTATAAACTTGTGTGAAACTTTATGTAAAAAACTTTTATCCTAGCCGGGCGCGGTGGTGCAAGCCTGTAATCCCAGCACTTAGGGAGGCTGAGATAGGAGAATTGCGAGTTCAAAGCCAGCCTCAGCAAGGGCGAGGTGCTAAGCAACTCAGTGAGACCCTGTCTCTACATAAAACACAAAATAGGGCTGTGAATGTGGCTCAGTGATCGAGTGCCCCTGAGTTCAATCCCTGGTATCAAATAAAAACCCCACCCCACCCCCCAAAAAAAACCCCAAACTTTTATCCTCTAAAGAAATTAATATGTTTATTTGCTATTTTCTTAAAATTAGAAATAACCACATTTAGATGTGGAATCTTTTGTTAGGTCTGGTGAAGTCTTCTTGAGTGGAAATCACAAATAATTGATATATTCACCAACTGCAATAAAGCATGGATATTTTCTTTGCCACATTGTGGATAATTCTCCTAAAATATATTACTTTTCAAATGGCATACTATTTTAAAAATAGTATTGCCAGAGTAATTCCATTTCTTTTTCATGTGGTTATTTTTGCATTGTAAAATAAAGTCCATTTTCCTCATAAAAGAAAAGTTAAAAACATGGAATTTTCTTTTATGCTATTGAAATTAGTTATTTCTACAAAAAGTAAACATGCTTAGTTTTCTGAGATATAAACCTGACTCTGATCTTCTACCAATGAACACATACAGCCCAGGATGCATTACAAGACTTTTTCCAAAAAGACAAATGTAAATGTGTTATGTGAATGACATATTTTTTGTGTGTGTGTATGTGTGTTTTCCTCATAATAATTATCTCTTTTGAAAGACATATCTTGATTTATACATATAGACTATATAGAAAATAAGCCATTAAATATACATATTTTAAATTATATTTAAAATATGTGTTTTTGAGAAGATTTATTTTATATGGTACATATTGGTCTTGTTTTAGTGAAACCATAGATGGAAACCTTTCAAATTTAAAGTCAAAGATATTGGAGCCAGCCGTGCATAAGTAAATCTTACATTTTCATAAAATTTTTGAAAAATAGGCTTTGATGAATCAGAATGGAAATTCTAAAAATTCATTTATTAGTTTTTCTGTAGAATGTTTAAAAATGTATCTGCAAAGAAATGCATTTGTATTGACACCTGTAACTTCAAGTTTAAAATGAATTAGTCTTCTAGGCATAAATTTGCTCTCGCATTACATCCTATTAAAAATGAATCAAATAAGTAAACAAATCATTTCTTACATTGCCCAAAAGGAAAAACAATATTATCTTGAGAAATGGAAAAACAAATATGATTTCCCTTCTTTCAGAGAAAGAAGACTTGAGCTGAATATGGTGCTTTACTGAACTGAGAAGAGAGAGATCTCAACTTGAGGAGCTTTCACTAAGGAAGCTGAAAATCACTTGGTGGAGTATGGAAAAGAGGAAGCCACAAGGAAGAACATTGGACTGGGGTCAATTCTAACCTTCAACTAAATGCCAAAATACATATGTGAATTGGTTTGGACTTCAAAAGACTGGGCAAAAGGCAATCAGTAAGGACATACAAGTTGAACAACTTCCAGAACTCATCAGTGTGTTTGACTTTTGATCATTAAAAGAGAATTTAAGCCAGGAATGGTGATGCAAGCCTGTAAACCCAGCACTTTGGAAGGCTGAGACAGGAGAATCGTGAGTTCAAAGCCAGCCTAAGCAACTCAGTGAGACCCTGTCTCTACATAAAACACAAAATAGGGCTGGGAATGTAGCTCAGTGGTCGAGTACCCCTGAGTTCAATCCCTGGCACCAAAAAAGAGAGAGAGAGAGAGCTTAAGGTCTAATATTAAAAAATTAATTAGTGTAATATCTTATATTAACAAATAAAGATAAAAAATCATGTGATTATCTCAATAAATGCAGAGCAAGTATTTCAGTCAAAATTCAATACCTAATTTGAAGAAATTTCCTTAATCTGAGGAAAAGCATCTAAAAAAATGCAAGTTTAACTTCAGCAGGGATGCAAATTAAGATGCTTTTTTCTGTGTAAATATATAACAACAAATCCTACTATTATGTATTATGTTAATGTACCAGTAAAATAAATAGAGGAATGATAAAAAATACTCTTCTGCTACGATCAAAAACAAGATATACATTCTATTTCTTGTCAACATTGTACTAGAGACCCTTAAAAGTCAATGAAGTTAAGAAAAAGCAATGAGATCTATATAGATTGGAAAAAAAGAAGCAAACTTGTATATAGTTAGATATGTTTTTAAAAAGCTTAGAAATTCATTTCAAAAAGCGTGAAGATCTCTACACTAAAATTTATGACACCACTAAGAGAATAAAGAAGAACTAAATACATGAGGAAATACTCTATTTTTATAAACTGGAAAATTCAATATGAAGATGTCACTTGTCTCCAAATTGACCTATATATTCAATGCAATTTTAATGAAAATCCTAGTTGTTTTATTTTATTACAGAAATTAATAAGCTGTTTCTAAAGTTTATGTGGAAATAGGAAGACGTAGAAAGGCTAAAGTGATTATGACAAAGAACAATAGAGAATATTTCCTGATTTCAAGGATCATAATAATTCAACAACGATCAAAACAGTGTCTTATTAGAATAAAGTTATATAAACAGATCTATAGATTCCAGAAACTGACCCATATAAATATGTTTCATTTCTTCACTTATTTTTGGCAAACGCACCAAGATAATTCATCAGGAGAGAGGATAATTTTGTTTTTTAATCAAGTAGTGTTGGATCAATTAACTATTTGTAAGAGGGGGAAAAAAGAGGTCTAGTTCTGTCCAAACAAAAAAATATACTTCAAAAAAATTTCACAAACTTACAAAAATAATTAAATTTATAAAATATATTGAAAAATAATTTAGGAGAAATTTTTCATCATCTTAGAATAGGAAAATAAAGGTAACATTCAAGAAAGAATATATATGCACAATTTTTACATAAGTTAGAAATAAATTTAAATTAAAAAATGTTAAATTGGATTTAATCTACTAATATACCTCTGTCATTCAAAGACACTAATATAAAAATGAAGGAACAATCTTCAGACTTAAACAACATACTCATAATACATAAATCTAATAAGACTTATAAAGGATGTTAAAAAAGCCTTTTACAACTCAGTCAAAATTCAAAAATTCATTTTAAAATGTGCAAAATATTTAAAAAGACACTTTACCAAAAAAGAGATACTACTTGTTGTTAAGCAAATTAAACATTACTCAATAAATTTGTTTTATTTTTAATTTTGGGTGGGGGTACCTGGGATTGAACCCAGGGGCACTTAACCACTGATGCACTTCTTCAGCCCTTTTTAAATATTTTATCTAGATACCATCTCACTAAGTTGCTCAGGACATTGCTACATTGCTGAGGCTGGCTTTGAACTCACCATCCTCCTCCCTCAGCCTCCTGAGCCACTAGGATGACAGGCATGTCCCACAGCACCCAGCATATAATTGGTTGTTAAGGAAATTCAAATTCAAAAGTATGTAGATACATACCCACTGTGTTATTTAATTTCAAACGATTAGCATGAAAAAATTTTGGCAAGAATGTGTCAATTAAAAATATTTTGCTAGTATTTTTAAAATAAAATATGAATTATAACATGATCCATTGGCTGGGAATATAGCTCTTGGTAGAGTGCTTGCCTTGAATGCACAAGGCCATGGGTTCAATCCCCATCACCACAAAAAAATAAAATAAAATAAATAAACAAATAAAAAATAAAATAATATGATCCATCATTACCACATCTTGGTATTTAGCAAGGAGGAATGAAAGCATATATTGATATAAGCACTTTATTGATGAAAGTTTTATTCATCATAGCCCCAAACTAGAAACAATTTAAATGCTTACTGATAGACAAATGAACAAACAATAGTTGTTCCACACAATAGAATACTCTTCATTAACAAAATGTTAATATTATAGCCTGAATAAACCTAAAATTCTCAAACATGCCAACTAATATGTGAGAGAAAACAGCATCTGGTCTGAAGGTTTTTGACTAGACAGAGGTAAAGGGAATTTGAGGATAATGAAATAATTTTACAAGTTGATAAGAAATGTTTATTTTGCTGTATATTTTTGTCAAAAGCCTTCAGACTTTATAGTAGAAATGTGTTTTATGTAAATTATAACTACATTCAGTTGACTTAAAAAGTTTGAAAAAGAAATTTTATACATAAATGACAAGTAAGTGAACTTTTTAAATCTCCATTTAATTCTCATCATGCATATGATAAAACTGGAATGAAAATGATTTTCATCACAAACAATTGTTTCTGGATTTTGGAATAAATGACACAAATAGTATAAAAATTACAAACTTCAAAGACTAGCCAAAAATAACCTACAATTTAGTTATATAAGCTAGGTATAATCTTGCTTATTCCTTATTTATATTTTAAACTCTTTAAATTCTTTTGTTTTAAAAATGAATGCCACAGAAAAGCACCAAGTATCACAAGAAAAAGAAAGGAAAATTAATATGAGATGAGCAATAGTTGCCATAGATTCACTGAGTCCTGAGCTAGACAAAAAGAAGGTAACAGCATTGATCCTGTCTAGTACATAAAAACATTGTTATGTCTTAGCAAAGTATGAAGTAAGCAGATTTGTATAGATACTAGAATTAATATTTCAAATAAAAATAAAAATAATGAGAAATTGGGGAAAAGATGTGAAGCAAATTTAGTCTATTTAAATTTGCACATATAAATTACCACTATTAGCTGTATATGAGAGCATATACTTTAAATATAAAGTATTTTCAAACAGGAATAAAATGACTGTTTCACATTCTTAAGTAAATGAATCTATTTTAATCCACATTTGAAAACTAAAATTATATTTCAAAGTACGTGTTTGACTGGATGAAACTCTGAATTTGCTTATATTTGTTTGTTTAATGCCTTTTCCACCTCATTATCTCACTCAAAGTATGAGTGATGACGTGAACAATGTTGAAGTATCAGACCTAACATAATCGTTTTAAAAGAGCAAATTGAGATGCAGGGTTTAAATAACCCTGAACTTATTTATTTTTTTCTCTTCATTAAATATTAGTCATGTTTTCCATAAAAATCTGCAAACCAGCTTGTAGAGCAAAATAGGTACTACAAAATGTGCATTGTGTCTGTACATATGAGTGTGAATGTGTGTGAGTGTTTAAAATCATTAAATGACAATTGTCAGCTTGTTCCAACACTGTTTATAAAGTTTCAATTTGGTCTCAATTCTTCTCCATAGAATAATGCTTAAACCATTTTGAAAGCATTGTTCACGTGCTACTGTATTTCTATTATGCTAACATATTTAGAGTACATAAATAATAAAAAATACTTATTAGCCAAGCAAATTAACATGAGACTTTTTAAAAAATCTAATAGTGTGATATATATGGAATACTTACCTATTCGTGTCTCATGTAGAGATCCTAGTGAACAATTTCTAAAAATGTTGTAATGGAAAGAATCATATGAAAATAGTAATGATTCATGTAATCATGCTCTTAAAAGTTAAAATATTATTGTAAAATAAGTTGATAACAGAAATAATTCAAGTGTTGTAGGTTATAGCAACATCTATTGAAAAGGATTGTAATTATAAAAACTAGTCTTTTTTCCTCTTCTACTGACTTCATATATAAAATAAATATATAATATAATTAAAATTTAGTCACATATAGGTATCTATTATTTTCTCATTTACAGAAGCAAAGTCATAATACAAAGTTTAAAATATTAAATTATTCTATGGAAACCTATGTATTAAATATTAAGTTAAAATTAGCAGGAATTTAATGTAGATAAATTTAATAAAATACATAAAATATTGATTGCTTTTTTCAATGTGGAATTGAAGAATAAGCTGACTCATACTAATAAAATAGTAAGTGAACTCAAAATATTACCAGCAGTATTCTAATCTAATAAAACCAAGTTTGAAAGTTTCTAAAATATTTACAATTATGTTAGAATTTTAAATTTTCTAAGGCTGCACTAATAACCAACCTGGAAAAAAATGTTGTTTTTTACCCATGAAAAGCACTAATAACAGTAAAAGAATTGATATTTTCCCTAATCTCTAGATCAATCTGTTATTTGCAAACTAGCCTGACACTGTTAGCTTTAGCTCCTAGGGAATACTAATTTTTGCCTCTTCTTGTTACACAGATTTATTCTTTGTATGGATTAATGTAATGCTGGATATAAGGCATTTTGAGGTCCTTTGAAAATAGAATTTTTATTCAGAGATTTCTGAGTATTCACAAATTTTATGCATTGTAGGAAATGCATATTCATGTATAATTTGGTCCTTGCTGCTCATGAGCCTAACTTACTAGGTGAGGTAAATGTATTGGCAATATTGCTTTTGAAATTAATTCTAGATCTCGGGATTTATGATGATTAGACTATTAGAAAAGTTTAGTTCAGGGAAGAATGCAAACATACAATAAAGAAGTGAGTAAAAAAGAAATGTATTTAGAATTTACAGTTAACCCTACGATATTACTTTGGCACCAAGTGGAACTGATAGGAAGAAAGTAAAAGGATGACTCTAAAATTTTAGTCTCCATCCATGGTTCCCCATTTTCTCTTATGTTTCTAATTCAAATATTAAACAGATTTAAGTTCTAGTTTTTACTTTAAATTTTTAAATTGATTATACCTATCTCATTTGTATACAATAATTCATTAGAAGTTCTGAAAGTTACCTAAAATCAGCAAAATAAGAGAAAAATTAAGAATATTGAAGAATAACTTTCACTGAGAAATAGAGCTCTGAGTGTCAGTGGTTATTAATGTGTCCTGATTGGGTGACTGAATTGACCATTCAGAAACAAAGTCAGGAAGAGAAAAGAAATAATGGAAAAGTAGAGAAACACTGTATTTCTCATTTTATTCTGCTATTCAGAATTGAAGCAATAGGAATAATGCTTCTTAACAAGGTGTACATCTGAATAAATTTATTATAATTCAATGTTAGACAGTCAGAGTGTTAGAGAGACCCAGAAATGCTGGTATTGTGAACAGAGGATAAGAAGGAATAGATAAGAGCCAAGCTGGAGCCTGTAACAAAGTTAGTGGCGGCAGCAGTACTGTGTCACTGCAAAGGAGAAGGAAAACACAAAGGGAAGAGGAGAAACAGTGGACAAATTTGGCCTATAACATATGTAGAAGATAATATGATCTTAGCTGATATCAAGGTTGCACAGTGAACTGATGTTTGAAAAGTGCCCTGTGCTTATGAATTCATAAGTAAAAATGTGAGGTTGAGATCTAACTTGAGGAAGTTATACTGCATCTTGCTACTGTGGAAATCTAAGAGATCACAGCAAACATTGTCACTCTGTCCTGGCCAGTACATACTATGTGACTTAGAGTGCATCTTGCATATCAGTTTTAAAACAGGCATAGAGAAGAATGGATCCAGGGGGTTATAGGACAGAGAATCAGAGGGGAATGAAACTCACTCTCCCTTTGACTCCTATGACTCATAGGACCAACTGAAAAGTATTGAAACAATGAAAATGTGGTCATGATTATATTTGGGAACTAAGCCTTGGAAGTTTATATTTGGGGACAGTGGGCTACACACAAACTGCTATTTCTCCTCCATTGAGAGTGGTTGGTACTAGACATTGTAAGTAGAATTCTTAAGATACACTCAAGACCCAAAAGCATGGCAGAGATCAGGATCCACCCTGCCCTAGGAGTGTGATTTATTCCTGCTGAAGTAGATACCACACAACATAGTTCCAAAGTTCCACTTAGAGCTAGACCCCAGGCGCTGGAACTTCCCAAGTAGAACTTCACATCAGTCTCACCCTGGATATACAGCTGTCCGGACAAAAATAAACTAGAAGGTATTTCCAGTTACATGCTACATTCTACATGTGAGCAGGGAAATTAACAGCTATTTCAACCATTTATACTTCTAGGCCATGTCAGCAGGCAGATTGGTGAACAAACAAAAAGAGCATATATTTCATAACACCAGTCCTTCCTCCTTCTAAAAGGTACACAGACCAAGAAGGAAGGGAAAGAAGGACACAAATAGCTAGTGATTATCCAGTCATGTCCAAAATTTCAGCCACCTCAGAGGTGAAAATTCTTCCATTACAAAAAAATAAAATATTTCTTTGATTGTATTTACTGATCGGTTCATGTGTAGACATATAAATATACACACTTTAAATACATTTTTACCTTTTTCATCATTTATTTTTCTTTTATTATCCTTTCAGTTTTTGTTTCTGTTTTTTTTTTAAATAAATAGTCGTTGTTTTGTTATTGTTTGCTTTTGTTTTGTTTTGTTTTTTACTTGTTTCATTTGTTACTCTCCTCTCCTCTCCTTTTAGTAGTCAAATTACTTTATGTATGTCCTCTCTCTCTCTCTCTCTCTCATTCCCTCTCATTTTCCTTCTTTTCCTCTCTCTTTATAGTCTTCATGTACTACCACTCTCCTGCTTTCTCTATTCCTACATTTTGAATATTCTATTTTTTGCCTTCCTAAACCATCTTCTTTTCTGTTAATGAATGATATTTTAAATATTCTTTTAATCTATTTAGTTTATCCATTTTGGTTACAAGTGTATGAGAAGAATCCATTATATAATAACAAATTCCATAAAGTGAATCAAAATAGCAATTTGACAGTGGCAAACTGAGCCCACAGAGCTAAGAAGAGTGAAGAATACGTTCACATAAAATTGGTGATCTAAGCTCTGGGTTAAGGAGCCTGGCTCAAGCTGAGGGGTGGAGAACTGAGATCAATTAAAGTCAGACCAAATTTGGTGACTCCTGAGTCACCTCTCCTAAGCCTAGGAGATAGGAGGATGGAATAATACATCTCATATAACTCTCCATCAACACATGTACTGAGGCTTTTAGAAGGAGGAATGTTAATATAGTTAACCAGGAAGGAAGGGAGACTCCCTAATACATTTGACCAGTTTGGGTAAGAGTTGAGAACAAACTGCTATATATTTGAAACTCCTGAAAGAAAGAACTCTATTTCAAAAACCTCAGTAAGAAAAATAAATAAAATTTTTGGTAGATGGTGGAGGGGAACTAGGCAATAATTCTTATCTTCTCTGTAGCCTAGAATCAAAGCAGGGAGAGAACAAGTAATCCGAAAATCTAATTTATTTTAATAGCAATCTTATGTTCTTTAATGCCTAATTCCTCAACCTAATCAAGAGCACCACCTCGTTTCCACTGGATTAGTAGACTTCTGGAGAATATTCGCAATATTTTAAAGGCTTATTAGTATGTACCTTTGTTCTGAAGTATTTGAAGTTACTGAGGCTTAATAGATCCTCTCAGAGTGGTGCGAGACACGGGATATAGCAGTGGGTTCACATTGAATGGGAGTATTGACACTCCAGAATTCATACATCCCAGTGCACTTAGTAAAGAAAAAGAAACTCACTAAAAAGTCCCCTATAAAAAAGTAGAAGAGAAAGACATCCCAGTAGATGGGCAGAAATACAAATAATATAAGAAAGCAAAAGAATAAAATGCCCCCAGTGTTTCACAACATTTCAACTACTGACCCCATAGAGTCTGCAATGGAGGAAATGCCAGATAAATAATTAAGAAAAATGATGGTTAAAATTATCAGTGAACTAAAAAGAAGATCTAAGGAATGAACTGAAAGAGAAAATAGAGGAAGTAAAAGAACATTTCAATAAGAGATATTCTGAAAAAGAACCAAACAGAAATTCTGGAAATAATAGAATAAATAAAATTTAAAAATCAGTTGAAAGTATCATAAAAGATTAGACCACATAGTAAAGTTTTCATGCCTTGAAGACAAGGAATAGAACATAACCTGGAGATCATAGTCACACAGCCAAAAATAAAGAAAAGATGAAAAGAGACCATAATCAGAATACTTAGAAAGTGTGGGAAAGCATTAAGAGAACAAATTTGGGGATCATTGGCACTGAGCAGGACACCCTGATACAAAATAAGGGCATCTACAATTTTTCAGTGAGATAACATCAGAATATTTTTTTTTAAATCTTGAGAATGAGATGGAAATCCAAATACAGGAGGCATTCAAAAATCCCAAATAGACAAGGCTAAAAGAGATCCTCTCCAAGATATATTATGACTAAAATATCTAACATACAAAACTAAGGTATAATCTTAAAAGTTTCAGGAGAAAAGCAGTAGATCTAATATAGAGTTAAACCATTACTAATTATCACTGATTTCTCAATATAAATGCTAAAATTCAGGAGAACTTGGAAAAATATATATTAAGCCCTGGAAGATAATAATCACTAGCAAAGGTTGCTGAATCCAGCAAAGTTAACCTCAGAATTGAAGAATAAAAACCTTTCAAGATAATCATCAAGAAAAGAATCCATTGAAGGACATCTGGGTTGGTGCATATAAAGATGTTTAATATGAAGAATGTAATCTGCTTATAATTTTGTGCAAAGTTAGAAAAATTATGATTGTAATAATTTTTTTTTCTATTTGCCTCAACAAATATTTTCAGTGAATAGTGTGTACAGCTTCTGAAAATTTGTTTTTTTTCTGTTATGTTTGATAACATGTATTTAAATGCAACTTTTGAGAAAA